>JAQHUG010000177.1:1811354-1822457 GCA_028555095.1 Dicrostonyx torquatus
AAAAAAAAAAAACAAAAAAGAGAGAGAGAGACAGAGTACAGACAGTCATAGATTAAAGGAGTAAAGATAATAAATATTAATAAATAATAGGGTAAAAATGAGTAAAGATAATAAATATTAATAAATAATAGGGTAAAAATAAAAAAGCCACATAAAGATGGAATATATACACAGTTAGTCTGGATTATGTACATTATTATGTCTTCTTTGAAGTTTTTGACTGTGAAGGAGCTAAGTACAGAGAGACGTTTCATTGTATAGGGTGCTAAGCTAAACCAGCTTTATACATTATAAAGTTATCTTGACTTCAGAAGTTGGGTTTAAGGATTTGTTGCTTTGGAAAAGAGATTCTTCTTTTGTTTCCATAGAAGTTGAGAATCTGTGGATTGCTTCCAGACTAATATGGTTTGATGGACCAAGACCTCCTGAAAGGTTGTCATGAACACCCCTAAAAATTACTTCACCCAACAAAAAGCAGGAAGAGATTTGCATTGGTATGGATCTTGGTTTATTGGTACAAATTTAAGGTCAATGTTGTTATACTAGGTATATGTATTTCTGATCTTCTTTAAGGTATTGTGTGAAGCTCATTTAAAAATGTAGTGAATAATTAAGAAATATAGATAGTCATCTATAATAGTCAAGCTTGGACTCATGTTAGATTTTCTAGATGTACAGAGATATATTTCAGGTGGATATGCATTCTTAAAACCTTTCAAAGACTACAGAATATGGCATTTAAAATGTTTTTAAAAATTTAGGACTTTTCAGGGGCTGGAGAGATGGCTCAGTGGTTAAGAGCATTGCCTGCTCTTCCAAAGGTCCTGAGTTCAATTCCCAGCAACCACATGGTGGCTCACAACCATCTGTAATGAGGTCTGGTGCCCTCTTCTGGCCTGCAGGCAGAACATGTGGACAGAATATTGTATACATAATAAATATTTTGCCAGGCGGTGGTGGCACACACCTTTAATCCCAGCACTCGGGAGGCAGAGGCAGGTGCATCTCTGTGAGTTTGAGACCAGCCTGGTCTACAAGAGCTAGTTCCAGGACTGACTCCAAAGCTGCAGAGAAACCCTGTCTTTAAAAACCAAAAAAAAAAAAGAATTTAGGACTTTTCATGACAGCAAGACATCTGCTCCTGGCAGCACCAATTACTTCAAAAGGAAGATGGCCATCAAAGAGACTCCTTCTGGAGTTGGTTAGCTATTTGGGCAAGAAACTCCTCTTGCCTGGACTGCTTAACTGGATATGCAGGACCCAAAGAGGAAATGGCTAATGAATTTGCCTAAAGGTGAGATGGTCCTTCAGGGTTCCTGCTTCATGAGAGAGTCTGCAAGACGTTCTGCAGGATACAGAAGAAAGTGACTGGCAAACTGCCAATATAGGTGGAACTGTCTGTGAAATTTTTGCTTCATGAAAAAGTCTGGCAGATTCTATGGGCCTGTGGGCTGAAGATAGATGCCTCAATGGTACAGAAAAACTTTGGGTGACTGTCCATGCAGCGAGATGTCTCTGTCAATTCTAGAGTTTTGGAAGCTGCTTATAATGAATGTATTGTTTACTTAGGTAATATTATATTCTTCTGGAGTCTTTGATGGAGTTGAAGAATTTATAGTTATAGTTTTCTGCAGTGCACAACACTTCTCTGTTCTCTATGCACTACCATATATTTCACGAACCGGGCAAGGGGCTGGAGATTGAAACACACAAAGACACACTAACAGAGAGACAGAGACATGGACCTCTAGTCACTGGTATTTATTCAATAGCACCATGGAGGCGTATATACCCAACAGTTAGGTGGGCCAACAGGTGAAAACCTTATCCTCTGATCCTCAAGGCAACACATGCTCATGAAGCAGAGCTGGTAAATAACTTTGACACAGCTTTCAGTAATCAAATCAGAAGAAAAGTAAAGATCACTAGCAGGGAAGAGCAGCTGGAAGCCAGGACTCCAAATGGTCCCAACAGTTTTCCTTAGTTATGATAAAAGATAAAGTATTTTTAAATATTGTAACTGTTATTCTTTCTTGATACATGTATTTGTGGTGCAGGATAATTATCTGTATTCTGTCAATCATGTTTTAAATAAATGCTTATTGGCCAGGCATGAAGTATAGGCGGGAAAACCAGACAGGAAGTAGAGGCGGGGTGATGAAAAAGAAGGAAAGAAAACAAAATCAAAGCATGAGACATCAAACTAATTAATGGGAGGAGCTATATAAACAGCGTAAATGTGGAAAAATCAACATGACAAAGCAAGTCAACTGAGTTTTTATTTGGTGCTGTCTCATTCTATGGTATGAAAGCAAAGGAGCAAAGATGTGGGCCATCTGCGGATACTTGCCAATTTCTTACCTAAGTGTACAGTATCTATAGAGCAGGTTAGTTACAAATTCATGTCTCAAATTAGTCAGACCAACTAAATTCAATATCTGAGTCAGAAGCCAAAAAATAAAAAAAATATTTACTGAATTGAATGTTTGACTCATATCCAATTTTGTTTAAATTTCTTATTCTTTTATTATTGAGATTATAATATAACATTTTTCTTTTCCCTTTCATTTCACCAAATCCTTCCAAATTATCTTTCAAGGTCTATTTTTCATTAATTATTGTTATTGTATGTATATATGTATGTACACATACATTTCTAAGTATAATCTGACTAGTCTGTGTAATGTTACTTCTACGTTCTGTGACCATTCGGTTTTGGATAACCAATTGGTGTGTTCTTCCCTCGTGAGGACTATTCATCCTGCTCTCAGTATTCCTTCGTTGCCTATAGTTCTTTGTGTAGTGCTGAGGCCTCAGGGCCTTTTGCTCATCCGCTTGACATGTCTATTATTTTCTTTAATATTATCAGATAAATTGGAGTTCTAAATTAATGTGGTTTCTTCACATCACAATATTGACTTAACATGTTTCTAGTACTAAAAGTCAGTGTCTGATCCTTTAGGACTAGATAAATGCTGTCTCCTAAATATTTTTTTTTTTGGATTCAAATAGATAATGGAATTAAGTCATAAATTCTTGGTTAGCAATGCTCATCTCTGATGGGTTACCCTAAAGATACTAAGTCTAGGATATAGGTATGTAAAAAGTTAGTCTCCATTGCTAGCTTGATGTCCTTTTTTTCTTTTACTGAAAATAGATTATTTTTTACACAATATATCCTGATTAGAGTTTCCCCTGCCTATACTCCTTCAAGTTCCTCCAATACCTCCCTTCCTATCCAGATCTACTCCCTTTCAGTCGTTCATTAGAAAACAGACATCCAAAGAATAATAATAATAAAAAATAAAGTAAGATAGGAAGAAAAAGAAATAAATAAGAATAGGATAGAACAAACAAAAGGAAAAGAACCCAAGAAAAGACACAAGAAACAGATAGTGATGCAGAGACCTACTAATTCACACACTCACGAATCCTATACAAATATAAAAATAAAAGCCATGATATATGTGCTAAGGACCTGTAAGAAAAAAGAGAAAAAATATAAATAAAATAAAATAAGTTATTTTTTTCTAAAGGAAGAGCTCTGATGTGACATTATGAGACAAGGAACCTCTAAAGATGCTGTTGAGTTCATTTTTCTGTGACCATCTATTTTGGGGGCCATGTGGACTACCCTTTAGAATAGTTTGTTTCCTCAGGGAGGCTCCTTTAGAGAAAACTAAATTTTCATTTGCAACAGTTATCAAGTGGATATAGCTTCTGGGTCAGCTATAGGGGCATGTGTCCACCACTTTCAGCTCTAGGACTCCATCCATTGCAGACCCATGCAGGTCCTGTACATGCTGCCTCAGTATCTGTGAGTTCATATGTGCATCAATCCTGATGTTCAGAAGCCCTTGTTTCCTTGGTATCCTCCATATCCTCTGGCTTTTGCTTTCTTTCTGTCTCTTATTCCATAACATCCCTCGAGGTGAGTGGTTTGATGAAGAAGTCCCCCTTATGGCTGGGTGTTTGGAGGTCTCTCATTCTCTCCATGTTGTTTGGCTGAGAGTCTCTGTATTTGTTGCCATCTGCTGTAGGACGAAGTTTCTCTGATATTGGCTTAGCAAGGCATTGATTTATGAATAAAGCAGAACATCATTAAAAGTCATTTTATTGTTCCATTTCTTTAATAGAACACTGGTATTTGGTTTTACCCTAGGTCCATGGACTATCTAGTCTCAGGTTCTTCATCACCTAAGCAGCAATGTAACCAAACCCTGATACTAGAAGCTTCATTCGGTTACTAATGATATCCAGTTAGGGTTGTTTCCTCTACTATTTGGGAATTTCATTTAGATCTCCTTCATATATGTATATATTTTATGAACCTTTATTACATTAGATTTCCATACTACCTTTCAAATGGCCTGTAGTTTTATGTCTTTTCCTGTATCCCTTCCCTTGTCCATCTCTAACCTCCTCTTCTCCACCTGATCTTCCTGTTCCAGTTTCTCCACCCCTGTTATTTATCCATGATTGTGTATTCTATTTCCCATTTCTAGGGAGATATAACTCTAGTCCCTTACTCTATAACTAACCTCTATGGCTTTATGGACTTTAGTTTTGTTATCATTGAATCAAACACATACATACCATATTTATCTATCTGTGTCCAGAGTAGCTCACTCATGATGATTTTTTTTATGGTTCCATCTATTCACCTGTAATTTTCATGATTTCATTTTTAAAAAAATAGCTGAGTAATATTCCATTGTATAAATGTACTATAATTTTTTATTCACTAGGTTGTTTCCAATTCCTGACTTTTATGAACAGACAAACCATAAACATGGTTTATGTTTGTGAGAGGATGAAGCATCCTTTGGGTATATGCTCAAGAGTTTTATAGCTGGAGGTGTTGAGGTAGATCGATTCCCATCTTGCTGAGGAACCACCACACTAATTTCCATAGTGACTATATGATGTGGGATTCCCATCTGTATGCTGTGAGTATGTTTTATTACCATTGGTAAATAAACTGCTCTGGGCCTATTGCAATGCAGAATAGAGGAAGGAGGGAATTCCAAAAAGAGATAGAGGAAAAAAAGAAGGCGGAATCAGGGAGATGCCATATAGCTACCAAAGGAGACAGATGCTGGAACTTTACCCGGTAAGCCACAGCCTTGTGGCAATACACAGATAGTTCATCAGAAGCCTAAGCTATTGAACAAGCAGTGTTGTAATTAATACAGCTTCTGTGTGACTATTCGGGTCTGAGCAGTGAAGAAATGAAAGAACGGTTTCTGCCTACAATTGTACAGTTGGCACTCCGACCAGCAATGTATGACTCTTCCCCTTACTCTACATCCTTGCCATCATAAGCTATCACTTGGTTTTTATTGGTTTTAGCAATTCTAATGAGTGCAATATGAAATCTCAAAGTAGTTTTGATTTTCATATCATTGATGGCAAATGATGTTGAAAATTCTTCAAGTGTTTCTCGGCCATGTGATTTCTTCTTTTGAGATGTCTCTGTTTAGATCTGCTCCTTGGTATTTAAATTGGGTTATTTGTTTTACTCATATTCAATTTTTGAGTTCTTTATATATTAGCCCTCTATAAGATGTGTAGTTTGTAGAAATATCTTCCCATTCTGTAGGGTGCTGCTTGTCTGAAGAATGGTGCCATTTGCTGTGCAAAAGCTTTTTAGTTTCATGAGATATCATTAATTGTTGATGTTAATGCTAATGGTGTTCTGTTCAGAAAGTCTTTTCCTGTGTTAATGAGTTCAGACCTACCCACTTTCTCTTCAACCAGGTTCATATTACCAGGTTTTATTGTTGAAGTTTTTTTTTATTGCTTAAAGATTGTTTAATATTCTAATATGAAGTCTTAATTTTTAAGTTATACATGTATTAAGTAGTATAGGTCAATAATCATTCATATTTATCATACTTCTAGTTGGACTAATTAGGTTCTTTTTTTTCCTTTTTTTATATTCTTTTATTTTTTTTCATTCAAAAATTTACACTTTCTCCCCTTCTCTTAGTCCTCTCCTGCTCCCCCACTACCCCTCCTCCCTTCCCTTGCTTCCTTAAGAGAGGGCAGGGTATCCTGCCTTGTGGAAAGTCCAAAGCCCTCTCCACTCCATCCCGGCCAAAGAAGGTGTGCATCCAAATAGTCGAAGAACAGAAGGTGGGAGAAGATGAGCGAGGAAGTCAGGACTGCGAGGGGCTGGTCCACCCACTGAGACAGTGTGCCTGATCTAATGGGAGCTCACCAAATCCTGCTGGATTGAGATTGAAGGAGTATATGATCAAACTGGACTCTCTGAATGTGGTTGCCAATGGGGGCAGACTGAGAAGCCATTGATAATGGCACTGGGACCTATCTCCTCTTCATGTATAGGCTTTTTGTTGAAGTTTTTGATCCATTTGGAGTTGAGTTTTGCATATGGTGATAGGTGTGGGTCTATCTGTGTTCTCCTATCTGCTACTGTCCACTTTGACCAGCCTCATTTGATGAAGATATTATCTGTTTTCCAGTGTGCACTTCTTGCTTCTTCATCAAAACTCAGGTGTCCATGTGTGACTTTATGTCTGGGTCTTTAATTTGATTACATTGATCAACATGTCTGATTTTGTGCCAATAACATGCTGCTTTTTCTCTTATAACTCTGTAGTACATATGAGACTGGGGATTCTGCTGTTTTCTGCAGTTCTTTTATTATTCATGAATGTTTTACATATCCTTTTTTCATATGAAGTTGAGAATTGTCATTTTAAGATATATGAAGAATTGTGTTGGAGTTTTGATGGAGATTGCAATGTATCTCCAAATTGCTTTTGGTTAGATGACCATTTTTATTATATTAATCTTACTGATCCATGTAGCTTGTTATACATGTTTCTCTTTACATTAAGTTTTATCTAACTAAACTAGACTACTTAGAAAGCCTAGGTCTTATTTTAGCATTTCTCCTGAGTTGAATAACAGAACAAAGATCAAGCACTAACAAATAGTTTCCTGTGTAATGCTAGCTTGATTTTGCTTAGTCACACATTCATGGTGAGAGAGGAAAGGTCTGTTAGGAGATAAAGTCCAAACTCCAAGTTTAGTGATAATCGTGGTCACCTGTTAAGCATTTCTAGGTACAGACAACAGATAATCTGGGAAGCATCTCCTACATATTGTTTCATTTAATCTTTACAAAGATGCTAGGAAAGATGTTTTACTTTTTTTCAGAAATGAGGAAACCAACACGGACAGAGAAATTTGCCTGAGGAAGGTGGCAGGGACAAGTCTCTCTTCCTGAGAATGTGCCCTGCATTTGCCTATGGAATATGTTACAGATAGCTGTCAGCTGTTCTTCCTTTTGTACTTCTTTCAAATCAACATCATTACCTTGGGTCGGTGATTAGAGGGTTTTAAAAATTATTTTTTAAAATGTTATATTCCAACTGTAGTTTCCCCACCCTGCTGTCCTCCCAGTCCCCTCCTACCTCTGCCCCTCAGTTCACTTCTCCTTCGCTCCTGTTCAGAAAAAGGCAGGCCATGCCTGGATATTGACAAAACATCACATACCAAATTGTAGTAAGATTAAACACACCACCTGGAATTAAAGCTGGAAGAGACAACCCTGCTTGAGAAATAGGGTCCCAAAGACAGAAAAAGAGTCAGAGACATTCCTCCCTCCCGCTGTTAGGAGTCCCATAGGAAGACCAAGCTACACAACTGTGACATACATGCGGAGTGCCTAGGTCAGTCCCATGCGGGCTCCCTGGTTCAGTCTCTATGAGCCCCTAAGAGCTCAGGTTCGTTGATTCTGTGAGTTTTTTTGTCCTGTCTTTGATCTCTCTGGCTCCTACCATCCTTCCATTCTCTCTTCCTTCCATAGGGTATCCTGAGGTATGCCTAATGTTTGACAGTGGGTCTCTGCATCTGTTTCTACAGTTGTTGGATGAAGCCTCGATAAGAGGGTTTTGAAAGCAAGCAGTATGTTTCACTTTTAAAAAATGAATTTTTTGAGGGTTTCACATATCTTGTTTTGGTCATATTCACTCCGACAACTCTTCCCAAATCCACCCAACTACACACCCAACTTTATGTCCTCCTTTTAAAAAAAAGAAATCCTTCAGTACCAATTTATGCAGCACAAATATTCTTGAACATGTGTTCTTTCATTAGAGAGTTGTCAGCTTATCGTGGGTTAAATGCTTAGGGTCTATTTTTCTCCAAGCAGTTACTAATTGCCAATAATTCATATACTGGAGTGGAATAGTGTACCAAGTTTGCTTCTCTATTCTGAGATTTAATTTGGTTTGATCTTACACCGATTTTATACATGCTCACAAGCTCTGTGAGTTCATATGTGTATGTGTCTTATTATGTCCAAATAATATTGTTTTCTATGGTCATACATCATCTGTAGTTCTTACAATATTTCTGCCCATCCTTCTGCAGAGATTCCTGAGCCTTGGGAGGGTATGATATATAGGGTTGAGCATGGAGAATTGTGTAGTCTTTATTCCTTGAAATAGTTCCACAAACATTATGGTAGTAACCATCCACTTTCTGGAAGGTTTTAAGCCCTATTTTACAAGATGAAACCCATGACTTGTACCATTATTGGGCTAATCACTTATAGATATACAGGTCATAGAATCTGGGGAGTAATTAGATTTTAATTATAATCTCAAAAACAAATGAAAAGCAGCCCAGTAGAAATTTGAGAGTAATTTCATTAAAAAATTTTATACACACACATATATGCACACACACACACACACACACGGCAGTATGTGTACATGTGTGTGCCCATGTATGTTGTATGTAGAGGCCAGGTATTATTGCTTCACCTCAGTCTGTTTCTTCTGACGGGATCTCTATGGAATCTGAAGCCCACTTCTTAGGCTAGACTGGCTAGCCTATGAACCCTAAAGTCCCATCTTTGCCTCTCCAGTACTGGTACTATAATATGTGTCTCTATGCCCAGAGTTTACCTATGGATTCACTGAGGAGAGTTGCCTATCAAAATTTTTAATAGAAATATATACCATAGTAGCAAGCCATTAGTGCAAATGCTTCTTAGAACAATGCAGGTGAAGGCCATGCTTAGAGCTAGTATTTCTTTTTTTTTTTTTTTTCGAGACAGGGTTTCTCTGTGGCTTTGGAGCCTGTCCTGGAACTAGCTCTTGTAGACCAGTCTGGTCTCGAACTCACAAAGATCCGCCTGCCTCTGCCTCCCAAGTGCTGGGATTAAAGGCATGCACCACCACCGCCCGGCTAGAGCTAGTATTTCTAAGGAGTGTAATCTCCCTGTGGTAGTCAGTATGCTTCAAGTACTGAGACTGCAAAATCTACACACCTTCAATTCAAGAAGACTGCTGAAAAGAATACTGTTGGCCAGATCGGTCAGTGCAGACTTTCCCAAAGATATTGTAATTGTTCTTAAGTGAAGTCTTCCACTTAAAATGCCCTAGACCCAATTACTCACGAGCTTCGATTCACATTATTTCTGTCTTTACTTAACCCTTATATGCCAGAAATTTTAGTGAGTTCCTTGTTCTTTTTTTTTCTTTCTGTAAGAACTATTCAACATTTTCCTAATTATTTTTTGCTTATTCTCAGAATGTTCCATTTTCTCCTGTCCACTCTGTCCAAGCCACCATATCCACTCAGCTGAGTTCCTTGTCTCTCCTCCTACATTGTACAACTACAGTTCATCCTTCTCAAATGCATACTTAGATCACAAATGCAAAGATGATCATGATGTCTCCCACCTAAGGTCTCTTAGGGGTATTGTGTACAATGGTTTTGCAGGTTTGGTATGACCTAGCACCTCTAGAGTTGCCTTTACCACCCTCTTCTTGCTTCATGCTCTGGTTGTCCTGAGCTGTTTTCAGTTCCTTCATAGCATATGTTTACCCTCCTCTCTGGGACTTTATCTTTACAGTTCCCTGTGCTTCAGAGAATATAAATGAGCCTTATCAGCTGTGATCAGAGGTGCAGGGATACTTAGTCATTGGAAACTACTGCCTGGAAAGCACTTCCCAACAGGCCATTCATCATTTAGAAATTTCTGGTTGAAAACACAGAGACCTGTGGTCAACTGCCAAAGTTTATCTTGGGACATTTCTTATTTTTCCTCTCTTTAATCCAAAGCTTAAAGGCAGAATGTCTTTCTATAAGTACAATTGTATATTTTTGTATTTTACCAGGCTTGAGAGAGATTAAGAACTGGCAAGAGGTGGACTCTTTACAGCTTAAACCACTGATGGATAAGGGATCTTTCTATGCTTGGGTCAGCATGGAAAGTTTGTGAAGATTGGAGATTAAAGAACAAAGTTGGGGCAAGAGGGCAGTGTTCTGCTCCATTCTGTTGCTCTGATAAAACACTCTGAGCAGAAGCAACACAAGGTGAAAAATATCTGCTTTGGCTTAAACTTCCACATTACAGTCCATCCTTGAAGGAAGCCAAGACAAGGATAGCTTGAGACAGAAATCATAGAGGAATGCTGCCTGCTGCCTTGTTCTCTGACTCACTGGCAACTCATACTTAGATATCTTTCACATAGAGTCCAGGACAACCTGCCAAGAGAATGATGCTAACACATCAATTATTAGGTCCTCCTGATTCACTTAATAACTAAGACCATCCCCCATAGACATACCCATAGGCCAATCTGATTTAAGTAATTTCTCAATAAAGTCCTTCCTCAGAGACGATTCTAGGCTGTGTCAATTTGATGAGCAATGCTAATTAGGATATCCAGCAAAGTTTAGGTACAGAGAAGATGAAGAGAATTGAAAATAAGGTTACAATGCAAAATTTACATAAAAATGAAATTTTTAATTATTTTTTAAAATTAACATACAAAATAATTGATTTAATTATATTATATATCTTCATATGTGTATTATTGGGGTTGCCATATTTATACCCCTCCTGGGACTTGGTGACCCTGTCCCCTTAATTAATTGAGGGGTGGCAGCAGGGTGTGGTCACAAGCCAAAGGACCACACCCCTTCATCTCCCCCTTTTGTCTAAATAAGATCAATCTAGCTCTAAAATGACTATATACAATGGGAACAGACATTGGACATAAAATTACAGACAATAAAAATATCAATCCACTATCCCTCCCCCATCTCTTAAAT
>JAQHUG010000177.1:1824758-1842328 GCA_028555095.1 Dicrostonyx torquatus
CCATCCTTAAGGAAGCAGGGGGAGGGCGGTGGGGTAGTGGGGGAGCAGGAGGGCCGGGAACAAGGGGAGTAAATGTAAATTTTTCTTTTAACAATTAAAAAAAAAGAAAATAAAAAATGCAAGTTTCTTAAAGAAAAGTGTAGACTACGTTTAAGAAGTAACTTTAGATCGCCATTTGACTTCTCAACAGTGATAGAAAGCACTTTCATATGATAATTTAAATGTGTTGAAGAAAGAGCTTTGGATTCAGAATTTTATATCTAGCAAAATATTAAGGTATGAAGGCACAGTAAATATACTCATAAATTAAACCCCTGAGGGCCTATGATTCACGGTAAATTCTCTGGAAATATGCTTAGAGGAAATATACTGACTGCCAGGGAAACCAATCTGGAGTGGTTTTAGATATCCATGAAAGTAAATAGCTTGGCACATTTGACCCCCTAATAATAAAGCAAGGCTGCCTCTTAGTCTGTGCCCCAGCAATTATACTTCTGGGAATTCATTCAAGATAAATGGAAGCATACTTACAAGGATTTGTGCACCCACATCCACAGTGGCCTTATTGCTAATAGCCAAAGGCAAAAAAAGCAGATGTCCAATAGGTAAACAGGTAATTTACTGTTTAACCACAGAATGAAATTCTACTCAGCAATTGAATTGAACTATCTACTGCTGCCTGGTATGATTTGGATAAATCTCACAAATATTATGTAGTACTAAGAGGCCAGACATAATTGGGTATTTTCTATACAATAGAATAGTAAAAATGTAATCTGCAATGAAGAAGTAGACCAGGGGCTATCTTGGTTTGAGTTTGGTATGACAGTTTACTGGGTTGGGAAATAAGACACCCCAGGATAATTCATAGTTACAGTGCTTAGGTTAAAAATAATAAATGCAACTTTGTAGTAAATAGTCTTGACTAATATGCATTATTTTTATTTTAAATTTTTAATTCATTTTACATATCAACTACAGTTCCCCTTCCCTCCCCTCCTCCCACCACTCCTCCTATCTTTCCACCCACCGCCCCTGTCCACTACTCATAGAGGGTAAGGTCTCACATGGGTAGTCAATTAAACCTAGCATATTAAATTGAGGCAGGACCAAGTCCTTCTCTTCTGTATCAAGGCTGAGCATGGATATGTATTATTAAAGATATTAAAGAGTTAAATTTATAAAGATAGGGTTTAAGGAGGAGGATTTTTGTTTTGCATTTCTATGTGTAAAGATCAGTGTTGTTCTCTAACATTGGAAAGCCATGTTTAAGCTACTTTCCAAAGAAGACTGGACAAACATATCAAAGGTATATTCTCAAGGATTTTTTGAGTCTGAACTCTTATTCATCTAGGTATAATAGCAAGAATACATCATTACAGCATACATACATATGCTTTTATGTAGTCATTCAGAGAAATAATAATGTAGTGGTTTGAATGAGTATGGCTCCCACAGGCTCATAGATTTGAATGTTTGGTTCTGTGTTTATAGATGGTTTAGGTAGGATTGGGTGGTGTGGGCTTGTTGGATGAAGTGTGTCACTGGAGGTTTCAAAAGCTCACATTCGGTCCAAGCTCTCTCTGCCATGATCTTGTAGATCAGATGAAAGTTCTCAGTTCTACTGCTTCAGCACCATGCCTGTCTACCAGTTGCTATGCTTTCTGCCATGATGGTCATGCACTAGGCCTCTGGAACTGCAATCAAGACTCCAAATAAATGCTTTCTTTTTTAAGTTGCCGTGCTCATGGTGTCTCTCCATAGCAACAGAACAGTAACCAAGGACCACAAGCTTAAGAAAAAGTGCCAGTTGCACATGAAAACAAATAAAGTATCAGTTCCCAAAATAATGAAGAGCCCTACCATAGAGGGCCTTTCATTCCTCGTCTCACTTCAGTGACTGATATCTGAAAGGATGCACAGGTAAAATAGACTTTCTTTTTTAGTTGTGTATATACATGTGTGTCTCTGTATGATTTCTGCAGATATATGCAGGTGACCACAGGTTAGAAGATGGTGTCAGGTTCCCTGGGAGTTGGAGTTACCAGCAATTGTGGGATCCCTATCCTCATGGTGTGGGCTCTGTGAACTGAACTTATCTTCTCAGCAAGAGCTTTTGATTTTCAAACCACCCTTCCATCCCAAAGACATTTGCAAATACTATCCAGTTAGAGGTTAAAAAATTGTAAAATTCAAATGTAACAAGTATGAAGGTTAACATTACAACGCTCTAAATTAACAAAATACTACTAAAACTCGCAAGTGTCCATTTGGGTCTTCCAATGAGCAGATAGCATTGGACACAGAGCAGGATATTTATTGAAAAAAATTTCCACCCCCGCCATGAGACAATGGAAGAAGAGAGCAGGATGAGATAGTGGGACAAAAACGTGGTTTTGGCGCCATAGAAGGAGGGAGAGGAATGAAATGATGAAGTGGGAGGAGTCTTGGCTGACTCTACAATGCTGAGAAATTTGCAGCCAGTGGAATCTTCAAAATTGCTAATTAGCAACCACTTATGGTGTCTCTGGTGCCCCTGGTCCCTCAGGAGCAGCCCAAGGGGATCAGACCTTGGCAGAAATGTACACTAGGTCTGAATATATGACTACTGGAGACTGTCTGTGGATGCTCCTCACAGCAGTCTCTTGAGGAGGGATATGAGCATTACAGTCAAATTACTATCCATATTCCAGAACACATTTAAAAACAGCTTTAGCAGAAACCTTAAAAACACTTGCAGACAAAATCTACCAAACTCTTTTAAGTCATGTAGTACTGGTTTTTACCCACTAAGAGCCAATGAAAAGAAAATTATATTAAAATTAACCTCACTGGGACTGACTTCATTATCCACAGAGAGTATATTTTTATTCTGGTGAGGTGAAAGAGGTTCACAATTATATCTAAATTTTCCTGCTAAAATAATTCACTTTAAAAGCCAAAGTAGGTCATGCATACATTGATATCCTGGTCATTAATATTTCTGTTACCTAATTAATGACATGAAAGAGATTGGAATGTTCAATTGAAAGAAAACTAATAGAGGAGGGAGAATAAGAATTCCTGATTATCATTCTTGAGGTGTAAGGTGTCACAACCTCCTTCTCTAAAAGCTAGTGGCTCCATTAAGTGTAGTCATTATCAGAGATATTGAAATACCAATTTGTTTATTACAAGCATTGGGAGATCATGCTTTTATTGTTGACTTTCAGCATTTCATCAGAGTACAGGAAACTTTGCTTTTCTACTCTGCTAAGGTGGATCCATGACTGGTACTCTGTGGCCTTCAATCAAGTGTGTAAGAACTGGAGTTGATGAAACAAGAGGCCTGGCTTTGAAACCAGTAGAAGCCTGGCTGTCATTTCTTATTTTCTGATTTTGCACATCATCTCCCATGTGATAAAAATGGCCACTCCTTCCTGTTGTGAAGATAGGATTATGTAATGTATGTGGACATTGAAGTGCCAGGCAGACAGTCAAAAATACCTTATTAAAATGCAGATGAATAAAAACAATTTACCGCAATCCTTGGCTGTGGCTTCTCTCACTGTACTAGTCTCCTGTCTCAGTCTAGTCTACCTTCTAGTGAAGAATTTTGGTTGTATATAAGGAAGAGCAGACATGGTTCTAGAGTACTCATAGCAGGGCCCAAGTAGTCAGCACTGAGGGGGCCACAGTGGCATTGGAGACTTCCAGACTTGTGCATGTTGGAAAATTAAGACTTATCCATTCAAAACGACAGTGGCCTTGCAGACTCAGTAGTTGGCTTGATATGCTGTTTTGTTGGGGATGAAAAGAAGATAAACATGCTTTGAATGATTGGGTTGAGACTTTCATTTCAATTTAAATATCAAGGTTTTGAAATCTGTCTTTTTGTCTGAAGTCTGCTACAGCCTTTTGGATCCTGGAATATAAACAGCAGTGGACTTGGTATGTCCCTGATGGCTCTCCTGGCACCAGGCCCTTATTGGCAATGCAGTGGCTAGGGCAATTTCAACACATTGAGCTTTTTTGACTCACCTTTCCTTAGCGTTTCCATCCTGCCACTTCAAGTAAGTCAGTGCAATGGGAGAAAAGGAACAAAAGCCAGAGACATGATTTCTTAGGCTTTCTTTTTTTTTAATATGTGCTTGTAATGTAATAAAGTAGATTTTTTTTACCTTGAAATGTTCTTTTATTTGGTTGTGTTTAATTTCAGAAAGTTAAAAACTCCTGTTTATGAATAGAGATTTAATTATGAAACAAGAACCTAATTATTAAGAAATGGAAGTTTGACTTCCTATGGAAGCATAAATTCATTTTCTGCATGAAACAACTCTTAATTATGTTAAACCTAGAAATCATTTTTCTTTCTTAGTTAATAATATGAGATCTGCTTCTGTAATTTTTTTAGTTGTTCTTTTGGTGTACCTAGAAATAACATTGATTTGAGCTATAATGCAGTTATTTGTTTCTCTTTGTGAGTGGGAAAACACAAGTGAAATAAATCACAAAATATGTATCTGTGAATATTACTAATTTTGAATTAGTGCTAGTTAATGAATTCTTCTGCTGTGCAGATGCCCTCAAGGATCCAGGATTTCTCTTTCTGTCTTCTTTTCAGGTCCTTAAGTACTAGAAATGGAATGATGGGGCCAGAGGTTGGGATTTTCCACTGCAAAGGTTATAAATTGGTAAGGGACTCAATAGAGAGGATTCAGACATTAGATAGATGATTGTAATAAATAAAACCTGACCCATCCTTTTATCTCTGCCTGCTGATCATTATTGAAAACAGATCTGTATTCGTCAGATGCACCTCACTTCCTCCTGCAGCATCGTCCAATCACTGATGCTCTCATCATTGTAAACTGTTCCAATCACTGATGCTCTCATCATTTCCTGCAGCATCATCCAATCACTGATGCTCTCATCATTGTAAACTGTATTTTGAAGTAAGTCCAGCAAGTATTTGTTCTCTACCCTTTCTGTGCAAGACTGCATTAGCAATTCTGGAGGCATAAAATAACAATTATATGTAAAACTTTATAAATACAAAATTCTATTTTTTATAATTTAAACTAGAAAAGGCAAAATATTAAGTGAAAACGATGAGAAGTATCTGCCTTCTGGCCTCAATTTACCTACAACTGAGGCATGATAGATATTTCAGAATGTGTTTTTCAAGTTCATGAGGCTTTAGTAATTTTAATTGTTCTAGTGTCTATCATTTCTGATTATGGTAGAAACTTTGTAATGTGTGTTTTAGAGTAGTTATTATTAAGAATAGTAGGCTAAATAACAACATTACCCAATGAAATGATTTTATCCTCTATATAAGAAAGTAAGTTCATATATTAAAAACAATTATTAATTTACCACTAGATGATATATATTCTAACAATAGATTTTTCTTTTAAGCATAAGGGTTATGTCACAGCAAATCAACATACATTCATATCAATCTACAATTTTGCCTATGACCCAAATAATATGTCTTGTTAGAAACGTGACTTTGAAACACTGAAAGTTGACCTAGTTACACACAAAGGTTAATTAATATCTGACACCAAATGTAGGAAGCTGACCAGAACAAAATAAACTCAAGCCCTCCCCAAAAGGTAGGTAGAGTAAGGAATTTTAGCATTCAGACATTGACAATTACAGTAAATGTCTGTTTCTCTTCCATCAATGCATCTACACATCAAATGCTTTGGCACTTGAAATCTACAGCCAACATATGATGATTGACACGGAGCTTTGCAAATAGCAAATGCAGATGGTGCAATTAATGTTTTACCACCTGTAATTACTGTACACAGAGATTTATTTATCTTTTGTTGAATTATATTTTCCTAAATCAGTCTTCATTTACTGAACACGAGACACATATCACGTTGGTGATAATGCTCTTTTCTGTCTCTACCTGTATCAGCACGTCGGTGATGATGCTTGTCTGTCTCTAAGTTGCTGATATGTGCGTGATCACTAGTGGTTTTATAGATGTATCACATTTTCAACTTCCTACTCATGTAGCAAAAGTGACCTATTAACATATACACAAGGACTCTGTATCCTGCTACAGAGATACTTGCTAACTCATATCAATTTTCTGCTGGGTTCATAATATCCATAAGTTGGAAATGGCAGAAATATCCATGAATTGGTGAATTGATGAATGAATGATGAATATATGGTATATTTACACAATTTAATATTATTATTCAGCTGTTAAGAAATATGAAATTTGCATGCAATGGGTAGAGCTGGTAGCAATCATTCTGAGTGAGGTACCCCAGACCTGAAACGACAAATGTATGTGTTCTCTCATATATGAATGTTAGTTTTTAAGCTTTAGATATGCGTCTTTCATTTAGAATATCCACAGAGGTTATAGAACTAAGTAGAAACCAAGGAGAGGATCTTCTAAAGAATGCTTTTAATATGCAAGTTGTTTGAACCATTTCACTAATATTAGTAGTTCTCCAACTGTTTTACAAATTCTAAAAGTATCGCTTTGAGGTGGAAGCTTCCAGAGCTTTTTCATGATATGTCATGATGTGAGAGAAACACTCATTAGTTTTTTTAAAATTTTTTTTGAATTTCTGAATGTTTACAAGAGCAATACCACCCTGCCATCTCTCACTGGATATAAACTGTGAGTCTCTCAGAATTTTTGATTTAATAAACCTCTCAAATTATGTGTTATCTATAATTATCCAGACTACCACATATGAAATTGGTAATAACATTTTATAAAACCAAAAGTCAAATGCTGAGCTATTGACTTTGGAAATGGGTAGTGAAGAGGCTGCTACAAAAGACTATGAGGCTAAATTACAGGTGCCAAAATATTTGATGATACTCTTGTCTGTGATGATTTGGAAGGCAGATCTTATGCCCAGTGGGTTTATAGTGCTAAGAATAGAAGTTGGAAAACAGAACATTATTAGTTACATGGTACAACAGAGAACAAATGTCCTTAAAAAGGAATTGGATACTTGCAAAAATAGGAAAATGAAGTAGAACATCCAGAGATGTAAAGACTTTCAGGCATAGACTGCAATTTCATTACAGTCCTATTTTAAAGTAATAAAACAAAAAAATTAAAAAGTTTTGGAGCAACAAATGTGATTGAAAACACCCATAAAGTGAAAATAAAATCAACGGTATGGCTGTAACAACTGTTGCATCAAACTCCTAGTGGATTAAGTACTTCACAACAGTGACTCAAGTTTGGGAACTGGACATTCTTCCCAGGGACACAAAATTAGTCAGATAAAAGTCAGAAAAGTATATCTTTCCCCTAAAGTGAAATTGATCCATATTTAGGGAATTAGAGAGTAAAAGAAGGGGACATGCAGGAAAGGAAATGAAAATAGCTCACTTAAGAATGTCTAGAGAGAGCTGGGCGTTGGTGGCACACGCTTTTAATCCCAGCACTCAAGAGGCAGAGGCAGGAGGATCTCTGTGAGTGAGAGGCTAGCCTGGTCTACAGAGCGAGATCTGGGACAGAGAAATACTGTCTTGAAAAACCAAAGATGGTCTAGAGAGTAACTCTATGTGTGGCAAGAGGTACATGGACCTGACTTGAATCAATCTGTTGAGAAATAGCTAAGTGTTTAAAATTCTTTAAAGGCCTGCGTGAAAAGCATCCAACCATCTGTAAATAGGAGGCTGTCTGGGAGGGCTGCAATCTCTTAAGGTATAGATGCTCCAGTGCTATTTCAGCTATAATTAAAGAAAATAATAGAAGAGGAGAACTTCTTAGAGAGCAGGTCATAGCAATGGAGATCCGTGACCCGTACCAGGAGTGAGAGCTGGAGTTCCATCTAGGAACACTTTTACTTCCTGAATCAGGAGTTTTCAAATGTCTTCCCAATGTGATTTCAGATTTTTCAAAGGACAGTGTGTGTGAGTGTGTTTGTGTTCACACATATTTCTTCTCTGAATAGAGGAGCATAGAAGGTTTCGATGACTTCTTTTATCTTGCACATTGATTGCATTGGGACAAATAGGTTCTCCTTTGCACGTGTATCTTCTGCAGATCGGGAGGAGCCACACAAACCTGACATAAAATCTCACAATCCTGGATTTTTGGAAGTTCAGCATATGTTCATTTTGTAGTAGAGTATGATCTGACTCTTCCATGGGAAAAACAACTTATTTATGAATGAGAATAACCAATATTTGGTGTTCAGGATGATAGAATAATATGTACTCATGCTATTTGTAAAAGTGCTGTCTCCATCTTCTAAACAACATGGAGGTCACTCTTTTTCTTTGTCATTTAAATTCATCACACTTTTCCCTTTTATCTAATTTTTTGGGGGTGGGCCAGGATCTTTCTGTTCCATGTGTTTGAAGCAATATGAATACAAAGAATGCCATTAAAATGATGCTAACAACTAAATGTATTGATTATTTACAGTGTACTAGTCACTTTCCTAAACATAATGTGTCTATTACTTATTTTCTAAGTCTAATAAAATGCAGACTATTACTATATATATTACATAAAGAACAAAACTAAGGTATAAAGGAATGACCAAGATCATTCCCTGGTAATTATTGGAATGAGCATTTGAGTGAAGTTTTTCTTTCTGTGATCTGTTTTATGATACAATATTTTTATTCTAAATCTATTTTCCCCTCCATTTCTTTGTATTTCCTGCAATCAACTTCTCTCACCATTTAATCTTATCTTAAGCATCATCCTGAGAGAATTTATTATGGGCATCCATCTAGCCCTTAGACTCTACTGTCAATTTGTTAACTCCAGATTGTACATCACCATTTGAAATTATATATCTATTGTTGATTTATTTTCTAGCTAAAATATTGACAAACTCTTCTGCTTAAGGTTGGAGAGCAGATATTCTGGGCACACTGAGCCACATACCATCTATTGGAACTGCTCAGCTCAGCATATGGGAACAGACATGGTTGTGCTCCAATCAAATTTTAAGAAGTTGAGATACAACCATTGGGCTGAAATTGACCAACAGGACCAGTTTTGTCCATTACTTGGCATAGTAGTATGACTTTTGTCATTACTTTATCATGCTATCCCATTGTCCAATAAAGAACATGCACACATTTTCTTAGAATACACCTATTGATGAATGAGTGGCAGACTGTATAGGCAGCTCCCTGTAGAGTCAGTAGGAGTAACATTCTACTCTCCTTTGAAAGGGGCAACCCATCATGTTCTGTAGTGACATGAAGTTACAAATATAAATAGATAAATGTTTGTTCCTATTGGCTCAATTTTACCTTGGCTCAAGTCATTTTTTTTTTTTAGATTGGCTACCTTTATCTTGTTTCTTTTTTTTTTTTGTAAGATCATCTTTGATCCTCTTTAATGAAATGATAGAAATTGCTTCAGTGCCTCATAAGAAGTAATTTTTGTATTAAAGCTTATCAGACAACATTTTAAACCCCCAAATCCAAATAATTCTTTAAATATTTGCCCTTTTACATTTGCCACTGTAACCATCTAAGGGAGCCCAATTGTCAGCAGAGAGGTGAGAAGCATCACCCAGCAACTAATGAAAATGCAGACCCACAGGCAAATATTGGGCAGAGCTCAGTGAATCCTGCAGAAGAGGAGGAGAATCCTAAAAGTATAGGAGCCAGAGAGGTCAAGGTCACCACAAAACATCCTCAAAGAATCAACTAACCTGGTTTCACAGAGACTCAGAGACTGAAGCGACAGCCAGGGACCTTCATGGGACTGATCTCCATATTCTATGTATATGTTACAGTTGTGTGTGTAGCTTGGTCTTCTTGTGGGACTCCTAACAGTGGGAACCAGGGCTGTCTCTGACCATTTTATAGGCTTTTGTGACCCTATTCATCATACTAGGTCACCTTGCCCAGTCTTAATAAGTGGGGAGGTGTTTAGTCTAACTGCCCTTGATATGCCTTGTTTTGTTAATATCCATGAAAGACCTGCCCTTTTCTAAACAGAAAGGGAGGAGGAGTGGACTGGGAGGGGGAACAGAGCAGGAACAGGGGTGGGGGGTGGGGGTGGAGGAGAAGGAACTGGAAGGAGAGGAGGGAGGGGAAACTGTAACATGGACAAAATAAACTAGCAAGCAAACATTAAAAAAAGAATGATGTTTATCTATTTTTGGCTACTTTATGACATCTATTATCATCCTAGGTCACAAACAAACATCTACAATCCCCAAAATAATATGATTTTTTGTTTTTCTGAATCTCAATTTTGGGATGAAAGTCTTGTGAATTGAATGCAGGACCCATTAAGATAAAAAAAAAGTTGTTCTACATCATATTAAGACCATAAAAAGTAATGATAGTACATATAATGATAAAGTGGGGCTGGGCAGGTGACTTAGTGGCTACAGCATTTGCCAATGCAAGCAGAAGATGTGAGCTCATATTACTAGCATTCATGTTAAAAAGCCAGGCAGAATTTCGTCTGTCTGTAAACTCAGTGTTGGGGCAGGGCAAGCCAGGCAGATCCCAGAGGCTGGTTGCTCAGCCAGTCTAGCCAACCAGTAAGCTCCAGGTTTAGTGTAAGACCCTATATTAGAAAAACTAGAATAAGACCTTCGATGCTATCCCTGAGCCTTCATAAGCTCATGTATGAGGGTGTAGCTGCTGTACATATAACACACAAGCATATACACCCCCTGACACACACACACACACACACACACACACACACACACACACACACAATATTTTATGTCTAAACACGTATGTTTGTTTATAAGAGTTCTATCGCTAGAAGCTTGACTTACATTACTGGGTATTTCAATATAGAGAGAATTTGTGCTGCTTGAGGATTTTAAAATGTTACAAATTTCTATTCCTGTGAATTTTATGGATAAAAGCATTGTATTTCTGAAAATACGTTTTCCTGTCAAAGTTCAATTGGCTTTTTCAATCTCCCTCCAGACTTGCTTTTTTGTTTGCTCACCTTGTGTGGTCTTTTCTCAAACATACATTCCTCATGTACACACTTGCCTCTGACCCCTCTGAACTTGATAGAAGAAGAGTAACCTACTTTATAACCTGGTTCGAACCTCCATATTGTGTTATTTTCCATTTGCTTCAAAGGAAAATTAGCTCTGTGGGAGAACATGTCCGAAAAAAGCTTTTAAACACTTGCTCCTGAAAATTTGCTCAAAAAAGTTCCAATTTTGTGACTGGTGGCTTTTCATCTAAGTACTCCAGCAGAGAACCATACAGAGGGGGTCCTCGGTAACATGGATGGTGCTCTATCATCATCCCTCGGATATGTCTTAATATTGAGGCAGAAAGATTTACCAATATACTAAATGGGATTTGTGCAAGAGTTGTTTAGAGGGTTTGCTCAACAGCCACCAGTTCACTGCAAAAGCATTTCTCACCTGAGATGCTAACGTCTATCTATACTTCAGAGAAGTTTTTTTCTCATTAAGAGAAATATGCCTAGATATACTGGTTTCAAGGTTATTTTGTTTCCCCTTTTAGGTCACCAAATACTATGTCTGTTAGATTAAAGCACTGGCTTTATTATTTTCCAAAATTTTATATTGGTACATAATAAAAAGTTATCTGTGATTTTCTGAACCCCCTTTATAGACCATAGTAGGTCAAATGCTTCTTCTGATGTAGGAATAGCATTCATTGTCTTTGAACTTCTAAGAGTGCTTAAGAGAAATAGAAGAGAACTGTGCCTGTGTTTTGGTTTCTGGTATACATCCATGTAAAAGAAACCTGTACCATTAAAAAAAAATAAGAGAAATAAAAGTGGACTTATTGTTCCATTTTAATTGAAAAATAAAAACTATAAGAACTTTTGTTGTGAAATGAGGAACCCATACTTTTATTTTTATGATATTTCCTTCTTAGGAGAATTCCTTGAGAAAATAAATAAAATTAAGGGTTTGTATGTGCATGTTTTCCCACTTGCTAAACTTGTTACAGACTCAAGTCATCTAGTGCTGTGTAGAAGAGTAATAGAATTCTCCCCTGTAGAGTCTCCCTGCAAGCTTTATGCTGTGAACCTCAGAACTAGGGATTAGTGTCTTCACAACATTAGATTAGAGCCTTGGTAGTAAATATTATAGATCAGACGGTGGCTCAGTTATTTTTAAACCATGCCTCTTTCTAAGGTCAGTGTTAACTACTTCCTCTGCATCATGTGGATGTTTCTTTTTCATTGTATTTGCATCTTCTAGGACATGGTACACATTTAATTTTTTTTTATCGTTCCCTGGAGCCATTCTTTGTGTCAGAGTTTCTGGATGGTTACTGGAATCACTCCTAGAGAACTTGAAGAAAATTCCTATTTGGGAAGGTCTTGATTCTAGAAGTCTTGAGTCATCTGAGGTACAGCCATAGTGTTGTAAAGAATTCTTTTCAATAGCATTATGGAGGCTTAAAGAAAGAACATTTTCTTAGCTCACTTTCTTTGCCTCTTGCTAAAAATGAATGAATAGACAGGTAATTTATAAAAAATAGAGATATATTTAATTTATAGTTCAAGAAAACTAGGGAATCTAAGGGCATGGTACCATCACCTGGCAAGGAAAATCCTGCCGCATGGTAATGTGATGGAAGACATCACATGGCCAGACAAGAAGACAAGGGAACTTCAGTTTCTGTTCCTGCTTGTGGTGTGACCCTAGGAATATCATAATTGATCAGGGCTCTTTAGAGAAACAGAACTTATAGAAAGAATATACATTACATATAATATAGATAATATATAACATAATATAAATATATAAGATATAATTTAATAATAAATATAATACTAAATATAATATATATATGTGTGTGTTTGTGTTTTATCTCTCTCTATCTTATTATCTATCTATCTCTCTCACACACAAATGCACCCATAAAACTTACAGACTGTGGTTCAGCTTTCTAACAATGACTGTCTACCAATAGAAGGTCCAAAAATCCAGTGCTGGAGCAGTCCATGCGGCTGGATGTCCTATCTGCTCTTCAGTACACGCCAGACTCCCAAAGAAGTAGACTGTAATGCCAAAGAATGGATGGGCTTGCTAGTGAGCATGAGCACGAACAGGTGAAGAGCAAAGGCTTCCTTCTTTTATGTTCTTCTACGGGCTGCCAGCGGAAGGTGCAAACCAAAATTTTCCACCTCAAGGATTCAGATTAGCGTGGGTCTTCCCACTTCAAATATTTGAATACAGAAAAAAGGCCCTAGCAGGTGTGTCCAGCTATTTGGGTTTTAGTTAGTTCCAGGTGCAATCAAGTTGACAACCAATAATTGGCATCACAATGCCCGAACCTCATGACCTTATGCAATCTTAATTACCTCCCACAGACTTCACATCCAAATTTCATTAACGTGTAGATTCGGTGATTGCCACACATTATCTTTGAGGGAGGAAACATTAGAAACACAGCATGGGTCTACTTTGCTTTCTTTAAAATGGAATGTAGGCTTTGACTTTGTGGTAATTTTTACCATTATTTCTGAAAAACTGAAGCAGAATGGACAGGAAACAAAGACTGTATTATTTGGCATATGGAATGGAATGAAAGATTATGCAACATACTCAGATTTCTTGACATACTGCCTGGTTGTTATGCTTTCCGTGATTAATAGAGATTCTACTTCCATGTAACCCAGACAGTTCCATTGACTCCTTAACGCATTGACTGTGTTGGATTTATTTTTGATTTTCCAGTAAAGTAATTGACCCTCAAAGAAACTTGATTCAAATGTGTCATTGAGGGGGCAAGTCACAGAATCAGATATGGAACATGCTCTATCTGTCTGAAGCCAGCACCAATATCAAGATACTGGAAATGGTTTTCAAGGATGTTGAGTAAGATGCATCTGGAGACCATGGGAGAGCGTAGTTGTTTGATATTTCAGTGAGGAGTGCATGAGCCTTTAGTCATGATTCACTCATCCACCCGACATCACGTCATATTTATGCTGTATTATTTTTCTCATTCTGTGCAATCTCATATCTAATAAGTGTATAATTATTCATTTAATGTTCAATTTAAAATTGATTCAATATAATTCTTAAGTATTTCTCATGAGTGCATACTAATGAAACCTATGCTTTCTACTACATAGGGGAATATTCTAGAACTATTAGAATGGTAGGTTATTTACTGATAAGCCAGATGCTTGTCAGGAATCACCATACTGTTGTCATCTACACCATGGCATCCTGACTTTGGAGCCTGAATAGACTTTCATGGCAGCTGACTTTTGAAAGAGATCCAGCATAGAGGTCAGGGTGGGCTGGGAAATACATTCTAATCATTATTGCCTTGGGAATGGAATTTGTTTGGAGAATTACACTTGTTTTATTCCTGAGTATGTGTCTACTTTGCTTTCTTCAAAATGGAATATAGGCTTTGACTTCGTGGTAATTTTTACCATTGTTCATGAAAAACGACTGGACAGGAAACAAAGAATGCATTATTTGGTTTTAAGAAAACATGCCTCATTAGATATCTGTCTGTTGGTGTCTGATTGGCTGGGTTAGATTGATGATGTAGAAAAGAAACACTTGACTCTTGATTCAGGAAACCAAGATGATGACTATACACAAAGACATCTAATTCTACCTTAGTGAGGATATACACTTGCAAGTAAGCTGCTGTACCCTGGTTCTTGCTTTCCAAAGTCTTAAGATAAATTCAGATTGTTTTCCGCTGTGATGAGCTCATGATAATTCAAAAGAAAACAGTTCTATCTAAACGAATAAATTTTACACACTTAAATAATACCAACAGAACAAAATACAACCGTAAGTTTTGATGTACAATACAATGGAAAAAATAAGCTTTAAAAGTATTTTATAATGCTCATATCACCAAACAGCCGAACTTTGATAAAGGAATGGCTTAGCAGGGATTTTATTTATTCATTTAGATTAGTTTGGCCACATTGGTTTGTACTCAAAGAATGCAAACAAAGAGGAACTCAGTTTTCATCTGTTCCCCTACTAATAAGGAATAATTTCTGCCTGATTGCAGAGATGTATTTTCTTTTGTTTCTGGCCATTTTGTTCTGATAATTTGGTCACTTCTTGCCAATGACTAGAACAGGGCACATTTATGTAGGGAGTGCTCCTTTGCACAGATGAAGTACTTCCCAGGTATCTTGAAATGCTTCCCATTTGCAAAACAAAATTGCTTTTTGAAAAAGGCACTTGGCACTTGGAAAAGAGAAGCCAGTATTTCAAAACTGGCTTTTAATAACATAACCAAACGGTTGCTTGGCTGGAGCAGTCATCATCTACAAATGGATTTCTTTGGCCTCTAATTTGTTTTCATGTTATAGTAATGTTCAATAACAAAAAAACTTTAGGCATCAGAACTGAAGTTTATGATAAACCTGACTTGTCCTGTCCTTAGGAAGGTGATGACAGTGATTGCCTGGTTTACATGAGATATGTACTTCTGGGGTTTTACTTTTGTTGAAAGGATAGCTTAGTTAGTCGTTCCTGACTTTGGATAATAAGATCTTCAAGAACAGTGAATTTCTATTGTACCAGCACTAGATCTCATTTGAGATTGTTTTGTTAGGCTTAAGGATGGAAGATCACAGTGTCATTGGCTACTTAATGCTTTTCCAGAAAGGAAGTATCTAGAAGAATAATACAGCAATGAGAACACAATTTGAAATCAAAGAGAAGGAACATCTTGAGACATAGAAGTCACTCTTTTATTTACTGATTTTATTGAGCTATACATTTTTCCTTGCTCCCTTCTCTTCCTCTCTCCTCCCCTTCAACCCTCTCTCGTGGTCTCCATCCTCCCAATTTACTCAGGAGATATAGTCTCTTTCTACTTCCCATGTAGATTAGATTCATGTATGTCTCTCTTAGGGTCCTCATTGTTGTCTATGTTCTCTGGGATTGTGATTTGTAGGCTGGTTTTCTTTGCTTTATGTTTAAAAACCACTTTTGAGTAAGTACATATGATAATTATCTTTCTGTGTCTGGGTTACCTCACTCAATATGATGTTTTTTAGCTCTATCCATTTGCCTGCAAATTTCAAGATGTCATTATTTTCTCTGCTGTGTAGTACTCCATTGTGTAAATGTACCACATTTTCCTTATCCATTCATTAGTCAAGGGCATTT
The DNA here is from genome assembly GCA_028555095.1 of Dicrostonyx torquatus. Classification (NCBI taxonomy): domain Eukaryota; kingdom Metazoa; phylum Chordata; class Mammalia; order Rodentia; family Cricetidae; genus Dicrostonyx; species Dicrostonyx torquatus. The sequence continues at coordinate 1,840,844 of JAQHUG010000177.1, forward strand.
AGGTTATTTCCAGGTTCTGGCTATGACAAACAATGCTGCTATGACACTTTTGGTTTCTAATTGCAATTAGTAGGTAGCAGACTGTTTCTAGTTTTGTTGAAGTGGTCCATTATGCTTGCTGTGGTCTTGTTTTTACTTTTTAAAATGATGCATGTGCTTCTAGCATACAGAGAGAGCTTAAAACCTTCATGCCAACACTTATTGTCAAATGCATGGGTCTAAATGAATAGCTGAAGTTCAAGTATCATTGTGTTGTAACTTTCTTGCTAATTAAAAACATGCAGCAATTTTCTTGATTATTTAAAATTACAAATGTATCAGATGCATATAGCAAAAATACAAATAATACAAACATATATATAAAAAAGTAAGTAACTTTGTAATGGGAACCTGGAAATTGAGATTCATCTAATTTTATTCTAGGAATGAAGATGGACTACCTATAAGAGCCTTGCTGCAAGGGGAAAGGCTTTTCTCCTAGACGAATGACTTCCCCAGTTTTGGCCAAAACTAAAATTAATTTGATTTTTCATCTCTCTCTCTACTATTCATTTTCTGTTAACACAAATAAGAATTCAAACCCAGAGCTGAGCCTTAGGGTAAGGTATGCAGTGGACAACTTTTCCACCTTTGCCCCTTCCAGCTTTGGAAGTAGTCAATATGGATGTGTGTCTTTCCACATCTTTCTTAAATTGGCCCAGCACTCTACATATAGAGCAGATTGTTAATTTCCTACCCAATGTTTATTTTTTAAGGCCATCCTACAATGTTTTTTAGTAAATACCTGCACGTACATTAAGTCATTCATTCTCTACCCTAAAGGAGCAGAGTTTCTCAACCTTTACATCAGACTTGTAGCTTGGAGCCTCCAAATTAAAGATAATCCTCTCTGTTCCATAGAACCTGTAGTTACTATGAAAAAATATCTCTTACATCCTAAGGGACAGTAGCTTTTGCTATACCTTACAGCCAAAGTTAGTAATGCATTTTAGGGTCACTCAAGATTTAAGTTGCTGTCCTACAGTGTACATATCTAGTTTGTTTACTTGCATTTAAGAGAAAAATGTAATGACCAACCTTACTTGCTTTGGATTTCCCATGTATTAGTACAACCTAAAGAGATACTTAGTTCTCATCTTACATCATTTATTCTTCCAGGGCCCTGACCGAGAAGTAATACATGTATGTATACATGCTATGGTAATCAATAGTGTAAGCATCAAGTAGGTTGCAAACAAACTTATAAAACAAACATCTACCACAAATGTTTGCTTAAACATGAATACATATTGATGTCTTTTTGCAGTGATATAATCAAATTTGAGAGAGTCAGTCAGGTTATTTTTTTTTCTTTTTTTTATTGTTAAAAGAAAAATTTACATTTACTCCCCTTGTTCCCGGCCCTCCCGCTCCCCCACTACCCTACCACCCTCCCCCTGCTTCCTTAAGATGGGGCAGGATACCCTGCCCTATGGGAAGCCCAAG
>JAQHUG010000177.1:1854982-1866831 GCA_028555095.1 Dicrostonyx torquatus
ATGGATGCCCCAATGGTACAAAAGAACTGTGGGTGGCTGTCCAGGCAACGAGATGTCTCTGTTATTTCTAGTTGGAAGTTGCTTACTTCTTGTTTACTTAGGTAATATTTTATCCTTCTGGAGTCTTTGATAGAATTGAAGAATGGATAGTTATAGTTATAGTTTTCCTTAGTTATAATAAAAAATGGATATAAATATGGAAACTGTAATTCTTGCTTGATAACTGTTTTGTTATAAAAACTTTTACTATGTTAAATGAAAGCTTTTTTTGTTTAAACAGAAAAAGGGGAAATGGTGTAGGAGGTCCTTCTGTATTTCTGTGCTTTCATTGGTTGAATAAAGAAACTGCATTGTCCTTTTTGATCAGGCAGCCCTTAGGTGGGTGGAGTAGACAGAACAGAAGGCTGGGAAGAAAGGAAGTGTGGCAGATGCCATGATTCTCCAGCCCGAGATGGATGTAGTTTAGAATCTTCCTGGTAAGCCACCACCTCGTGGTGATACACAGACTTTTAGAAATGCGCTGAATCAGACATAAGAGTTAGCCAAGAAAAGGCTAGATATAATGGGCTAGGCAGTATTTAAATGAATACAGTTTGTGTGTAATTATTTCAGGTATAAGCTAGCCATGGCCAGACATAGCCCTCTCTACCTACTCTTTCTTTCTTTCTTTCTTTCTTTCTTTCTTTCTTTCTTTCTTTCTTTCTTTCTTCCTTCCTTCCCTTCCTCCCTCCCTCCCTCCCTCCTTTCTTTCTTTCTTTCTTTCTTTCTTTCTTTCTTTCTTTCTTTCTTTCTTTCTTTCTTTCTTTCTTATCCTGACCACAGTTTCCCCTTCTTCCTCTCCTCCCATTCCTGTCCCATCCCTCCCTCAATACACTCCTTTTCTGTTTTGCTCCTGCTCCTATTAGGAGTTCCATAAGTAGACCAAACTATACAACTGTCACATATATGAGGAGGGTCTAGGTTAGTCTTGTGTAGGCTCCTTGCTTGTTGCTTTAGATTTTGTGATTTCCTATGAACCTGGGTTAGTTGTTTCTGTGGGTTTTCTTATGATGTCCTTGACCATTTTGGTTCCTAGGATTCTTTCTCCTTCTCTTCAGCAGGATTCTCCAAGGTCAGCCTAATGTTTGGATGTGGAGTCTCTGCATCTGTTTCCATCAGTAACCGGAGGAAGGTTTTCTGATGACAATTGGGGTAACCACCAATCTGATCATAGGAGATGGCCAACTTAGGTTACATTTTCATTATAGCTAGATGTCTTAGCTGGGGTCATCCTTGTAGATTTCTGAAAGTTTCCCCTGACCAGGTTTCTGTCTGACCTTGAAATGCTCCCCCTTTCCAGTCATCTCTTTCAGTACTCATCCCCTCCACCAACCCCCAACGCAATCACTCATGTTCCCATCCTCAGCCCCCTCAGGAGATCTTTTCTATTTCCCCTTCCCAGGGAGTCCCATGTGTCCCCTATTGGGGCCTCCTTGGGAAGCTTATTTCTTATTATTCTTTGTTTCATCACTTTACTTTAATCAATAGAATTCTTTGAGCTCTGGCTTCTTGGTTAAGTATGTTCTTTCTTTTTCATTTTCCTGAGGTGCTTCTCTCCTACCTGGAATGAACAAACCTCTTTTTTAGGTTTAATCAAAAGGATCTCATGAGGGAGAACTACCTGGAGCCACTGCCCACTGAAATTTCAGCATCATTCCCAATGCAGTATTTCCCTCTTCTTTCTAGACTTGTTTTCTCCTCATCATTTATTACCGATATCAATTCATTCTCTATTTTGTCTGTTGCTTGCCTTTTGCAGTACAAATTATTTGAAAGTATAATTTGACTTTCTTTAGTTCAATACTGTTTTCTGAGTACCTGGAAAGAGACATAATGTACACTGGGTATCAGTGCATGTTTGACAAATGAATGAATGAATGAATGAAAAGTGCTTCAATCAATAGTGTAGCAGCCAAACCTACCACAGTGACAACATCTGGAAACTTGTTAGACATGGAAATTGTTAGCTTTCAGGTATTCTTACTGAATTAGCAACCGTAGGGTGGCACGGAGTAAATCTGTGACTTAACACGCCCTTCAGGTGACTTGATTGTATATTCAGTTTTAAGAGCCATTGCTCTAAGCTTCTGCCTCATCTACACATTCCTTGGTGCTAATAGCACACTGTTTCTTTTCTATATGAACTGAAGCTGATAGCTTTTCTACACCTAAATATTTATCTGTCTTTTTAAATGCTTTTAATTCTGTGTGAGAGTATATAAATGGTGTGTGTGTGTGTATGTGCATGTGCGTGTGTGTGTGTAACACGAGGGCTGGCTTGTTGGGGTTACTGTCCTGCCCAGTACCCCACAGCCAGCAAGCCCCAAAGAAAATCACACAGAGAGTCTACATTAAGTTATACACTGATTGGCCCATTAGCTCAGTCTTCCTACCAGCTCCCATAACTTATATTAACCCATTGTCAGCCACATGGCCAGTACCTTTTCTCAGCTGGGCTGCTACATGTTGCCTCCTTGGAGATCTGCGCAGGAATGCCAGGGAAGCTTCCTGCTTCCCAGACTTTCTCCTCGCCCTGCCTCTACTTCCTGTCTGGTTGACCCGCCTATACTTCCTACCTGGCCAATCAGCATTTATTTAAAACATGATTGACAGAACAGGCAAGTCTCCTGCACCATGTGTGTGTGCTGCATGTGTAATGTTTTTTTATGTGTTTATGTGTTTTTGTGTCTGCTTCTGTGTATGCATGGAGAACAGAGAGGATTCTGGGTATCTTCCTCTATCACTCTGCACCTTATTCCCTTGACACAGTATCTCTCATTTAACTGTGAAGTAGGCTGGTGGCCAAAGAGTCTCAGTGATCCTCCTAACCTCATCCCATGTCCACCAGTGATGATGTTACTGTGAAGCCCTCCTGACTTGGAATTTGAACTGAAGTCCTCATGCTTGGTAACAAGTACCCTCATTTACTAAGCCATCCTGTCAACTGTGTTTGAAATTTTGTCAAGGTTTGTTTCTTGCATAACAAATCAGTATTTTGTTTGATATGTAATTTAAAGCCTAATCAGTATTTACTGTTTTGCCAACTCAATAAAAGCAATACATCTATAAAGGAAACAGAACAAATTAAATAATAGCTAGAGGGAAGATAGCTGCTATTATTAGGAAACTTTCAGTTTGGATAAACATGTCCAGAACAGACATTTCACAAATTTATCTTTTTTTCAACTAAATAGTTTTAAAAGCAAAGGAATCATTATAATAAAATAAAAATGAATTTAAAATTTTTGAGTGACATCTTAAACTTTTACATTATTTCACAATAGGATGCTATGTTATTTTAATTTAGATCTAACTCAGCAGTACTTTCCTTGCCATTTGGTTTTTAGATAGAACATAAATTATTGAACAATAAATTGCCAAAACAGACCCATATTTAGATAAGCAAAGACTTAATTTTACAAAAAATATTATTACAATGGAGAGAAAGAGCATTGAAGCAGGTGTGTGTGTGTGTGTGTGTGTGTGTGCACATGCACACGTGTGTGTACTCTGACTATGAGAGCTACAGCATCCTAAGGTTTAGGCAGAAGGGATTTTCCCTAATAAGAAGGAATAAGCAAAGCTAGAAAGAAGAGGTTGAGGGGTTGGGATGCCTTTGATGAGAGGTAGCAACAACTTGATGAGACAGGAGGTCAGAGAATGCTCTATAAGGACACCCCACTCTGAAGGGATCAGACCTTCAGAAATTGAAGGAGTAAAGAAGTAAAATTTGATTAAAAAGTATTTTATTCTGACAGATCGGTAGGAACAAAACAGACTAGTGAATCATTTATGGGAAAGGCACAGAAACCTGGTGGGTCTTTTTGCAGGCAAACCAAAGGGACATATATAAGCCTTAGCTAAATTTTATGGAGGGAAGTCGTTGCTTGCTATAATCTATTTTTTGGGACACCAGAGAATCTAGGGATTTATTAATCATTGCCCTTTCTTAGAGCCCAAAAATTCCTTCAAAATCTAACATTTCTAATTTAATAGTCAAATATGATGGATTTTTAGAGCTTCTGGAATGAATGATTATCATACAGCTGTGCTTTATTAGAAAGATAATCCTGAAGTATCTTCCCATCAACTTAAGTTATGTAAAACTATTTATCAAAACAGAAGTGACAGGACATGTAAACTTACATGCACTGGAAAAATTCAATTTTAAACACATCCATCAATTCAGATAGCCTGACCACAAAGGTTAAAGAGAAGTAAAACCATTTTCGTATTGAATAGTCATTAAGTTACTCAATGTGGTAAGTCTTACAAAATACTACACTAAGAGATTGCAAATACAAAGCAAAGTAAGCCTTCTATATAGTCAAAACAAGGGCAACCCACTACATAAATGTTCTCAATAACTCACCCCCATGGTGAAACGACTCAACAGGGCCATGGCTCACAAGCAGTCTACTCTAGATTGGAAGTTAGGAAAGTCATCTTTGCTTGCTAAATAGCCTTACTGAAGGAAAGAGAAACTTCCCATGTCTATAACAGGCAATCATTTTGCAAGTTGGAGATGATTCCCCTGCAGAGCTAAGACCATACTCTCCTGCAGAGCCAGGAGACAAGAACACTGTCATCTATCATGATTGTTACATACAGAAAAAAAACCAAAACTACTTTCTTTTGATTTCTCACGATTCTCAGTATTTCACTTTTGAGACTACATACATGGGGATTTCTCCCCACACCAGGAAATGCTGTATTCTGTAGATACCAGATGTAATCAATTGTGATCAGAATCTTCTGGAATTAGCACAGGACACACAGGTAGGGACACTATCTGCTTGGAGCAAAACTATACCTTGTAAGTTTGCGATTCTACCGTAGATGGCATTTGTGAATGAGGAGCTATCAAGCTACCTATAACATATTTTAGACTTGGATACTTAGAAGTTACCATGACCCTTTCCCCACCTTTAGGTCTGATAACTTGTTAGAAAATCTCAGAGATCTCAGGGAAGCATATCTTTCTGCTCTTCTTCCTCTCCCTCTTCCTCTGTCTTTCTTGATGGTTTGAATCTTGAGTTGTAACCTCAGCCACTTTAAGAAATTTACTTTGTGACAGAATTTTCCTAAGTTATCCAGGAGGTTCTTTAGTTCACTTTATGATTTCCCTCCTTCAGTCTCCCTAGTACCTAAGATGATAGGCTTGTGTATCGACTAGCTGAGAAACATTTTAAATTTATTTCATTAATAAGCAATTTCATTATATAATAAAGGATCAGATAAAGAATGGAGGTGAATTTCCAGAAGAGGTATATAGAATAAGTTCTGGGATGGTCCCCACACTAGGGGACCTGCTGCTGTGGTCTTGGAGTGTGGCTCCTCCAAGCATATCGGTTTGTTCACGAATTCAGAACTCCCTGAAGCCCATCTGTTGCGGTTTTTGTGCAAACTTCATTACATTGTATGGTTGATTAATTCACTGGTCATTAGTGACCAACCCTACTTTCATCCCCCTTTCATTTCTGGAGGTCACCAAATGGGACTGAAAGCTCCAACCTCTAATCACTGGGTTGGTTGTCCTGGCAACCAGTCCAAATTCAGAAGCACTCAGGCATCAGACAGCTCATTGATGGGCAATAAGACTTCATTATGGAGGCTCCAAGAGTTTTAAGAGCTGTGTGCCAGGAAACAGGGATGAAAACTCAAATATATACCATTTATTATAAATCAACATCACGGTTACATTTCAAAGAGGTAGTTCTTAGGTCCCTTTGAAAGATATTCTTGAGTCCTTGGGATAATAAAGGACTTAATTAGCTTTTAAAAGATATACTTATGTTAACATAGACAGAGAAGAATTTAATAGTCATTTAAAATAAATATTTTGGGTAGAGGGCTAAAATTGTATTCCCTCATTTTCAACCGCATATTGAAAGGAGAGAACTGACTCATACAAATTGCCCTCTGACCTCCATTCATGCCATGCTACATGTATGCTGTGCCTTGCTACATGTGCTCTAAGCTTCATGCGTGTGTAGGCACATGTATACACACATACAAACGCACATCCCCCATACACAAATAAATGAATAAAAATGGCAAAAAATTTAAATAAATAGAAGTATAGCTCATGAATCTATTTTGGTTGCTGTGGTAGTTTCAATAGGAATGACTTCCATAGGCTCCTAGGTTGAAGTGCTTAGTCCTTAGGGAGTGGTGCTACTTGACAGGAATTAGGAGGTGTGGCCTTGTTGCAGTAGGTGTGGTCTTGTTGAAGGAAGTGTGTCGCTGGGGGTGGGCTTTGGAGTTTCAAATGCTCAATCCAGACCCCGTGTCTCTTTCTTCTCACTGCCTGCAGATCCAGATATAGAACTCCTAGCTCCCCCTTAAGCACTGTGTCTGCCTGTGTACTGCCATGCTGCCTACCATGATGAGAATCACTAAACCTCTGAACTGTGAATCAACTCCAATTAAATACCTTCATTGATAAGAGTTTCTCTTTTCAGGGTATCACTTCACAGCAATAGAACACTGACTAAGACAGCTGCCCATGGATGACAACAGTGAAATTTGACGCCTTGAACTAGCCATGGCCAAGTCTTAAGATACAGTGTCTGTGGCACCAGTAGAGGGGGAAAACAAAGCAGGGCCCCCAAAACTCCAGGAACACTTGCTTCTTACAGTAAAAACTATGAACGTTGAAGTCAGGTGCTGTATAGCAAAACTCTCAAAAACCAACCAAACAAATAATAACAAAAGTAAAACCAAACAGAAACTATGGATATATGTTTTAAGTATATAAGTTACATATTTGTGTAACTAACCCTTAATGCTACATAGTTTTATTTTAGAGATCTAGATCAGAAAATGGAGTAGGGAGTAGATATCTTGGAAGTTACTGATAGGATTGCTATGTTCGCCTGTAGTACAACGAGTTGAAGCTCCCAGCTCAATGAAATTGAGAAAGAAACAGAGAAAGTAGAAATGAAGCTCCTTATTGCTGGTGACCAAATGCCCATTGACAGTGACAGATTGCTGAGGAGGGTAGCTCATGGTGCCTTCTTCGGGCAATATGATCAGCTCCTGGATAAACAATATTAAAGACAGTGCATCTACCCTAGTGCTATCCTAGGAGAGTATTTCAAGTTTCTTATTGAGTTTCTTTCCCCTTTTATCAGTAATGGGCTGATGGAAGCAGGGACCAAAGGGATTAAGTAGCATTTCCCAGTTCAATACTGGCAAAAGATGCCATGTTTAGGAAGTTCAAGCTCTTAAGTGTCTATAGTGGAGAGATGGGTGTGTATAAGTTTGGGGGGAAATAGGAAAGGTCTCTGATCTTTTGAGAAAATACCTGTTATTGCTTAGCATTTTAAATGTTGACAAGCATTTAGGAAGCAGTTCTCTGGGGCTTCAACTGAATTCTTACACTTATCTCAAATACCAATCAATCATTTCCAAGATTTCCATTCTTCCATTAGAGTCATATAGACTTTATTTCAATTATGAATTGACCTGGAGAAATAGCCATACACCTGTTCCTGCCAAGAATACATCACACTGCTTTACCCCATTGTGGAATGAAGAATGACAGACTGGAAATCTATACTTCGGTGTTTCATTTTATCCTACTGTGTGGGAATATCCTTTCCTAGAGTGTTTCTTCAAGCTGATTAGCAGACCTTCTATCTGGGTACATGCCAAGTCCATGGTAAAATGACATATATGTATGTATATGGATGCATGTACAGTCATAATTTTATCTCACATTCATTGCTTTTTGTGAGCTCCACAGGAAGTTCAGTACAACAGGATCACTATTATCTCTGTTTCTGAAAAGGTTGAGGTTAATCACGTAAGGTTACTGTGACTTGGACACTTACTAGTAGTATTGATAGATCTGTGAGTCCATGGATTCCTTCCCTTTCTGTTCCTCAGAGTCCCTTAGGACAATGAGCTTTTGACCATTCCTTTATCTTTGACTGCAAACTTCTATGACTGAGGTCAAATGATGCCTCTAAATACCACATTGCCACAGCAATGTATATACTGATGTATATTCAATGCTGAAGGACCAAAAAGTGGAGGTAGAGAATCAGCTATACTTAGCATATTTTAGTCTCTTCTGTCTGCACTGTGGTCATCTCATTATTGGACTTGCAAGTATGGCTTAAATAACTCCCTTTCATCTGTTGAGGTACCTGCTGTGACTGCAATAAAGTCTTTTTATTTCTCCCTGGTATCCACATGGTTTACTGTTCAGCATTCTCTGGCTCCTCCTGCCTTGCCCTTGTTTTTTAAAGAGCCCTCCCAGCTTTGTTGAGCCATTTGAGCAGTGGTGATGCCTGTGATCTGATTACCATTCTCTACTAGTGCGTACTCATATCCAGATCAAGGGTAAGTTCCCCTAGGCAGATAAAGTCACTGCTTCTGATTCAACTGCTTTAAAATCTGCTTTCTTGGAGTGTATACTCTAGCTCAGTCTTTAAACCCAAACTACTTAGAGAATAAAGGCTACTAAAAATATCAAAGATGTTCATCTTCTATGCCAAGGCACATCTTCGTTGCAGGATTAAACAGTTTAACAATATATGTAGAGAATTATAGTTATCCGATTCCTAACTCTGAGCAGAGGATTGTGAACTATTGTTGTTGTGATTGCACAGTAACATCACATGATGCTATAATTGAATAGGAGAAAGTAAATATTGTCATTACAAAAATGATAAATATTTGAGTTGAAAGATATATTAATTATCTGGATTTCGTCATTCCACAATGCACACATGATTATTGGTATCCCATATCACTCCATAAATTTGTAAATTGCTTTCTAATAATCAAATTTAGAAAAATTATATCAACAGGAAGTGTTTCAAAATGCTCTTTTGATTTGATTAAGCACCATCAAATAATTTGTTACCATAAAATCTGTTTTGTTTTATAATTATAATGATATATACAATAAAAAGTGTAGTAACTGGGACTCAATACAGGGCTCACAAATCCTGGGCAAGTACACTACCACTGAGACACACTACTAACTGTTTTACGGTCACTAAAATGCTAATTTTATATGCTAGTTTGAATGATCTCTTAAGCTTTGGTATATAAGAATTCACAGTTTTTCTTTATTTAGAATGTGTTGTAATTTTGAAATCAAATCTTGTCAGGCTAGTTGGACACTTTAATCTTAACACAATTCAGTGGATGGCACCTTCCCAACAGACTATGTGGTGATCAGAACTAGTGTCTCCAGTCTCTTGCTGTTATTCCACAAACCCGTCTAATTACCAACAAGATGAATCTGATATTTTGATGCAAAACTGGAATATTAAGCCTCCATAAATAACACTGAAATCTCCGGTCCCTGGAAGCTGATCTCTTTACATGCCTCCGACAGTCTTCCTGTTCAGGCCTGGACACTTCTCGAAAGATTAACACTGCAATACAATACGATTTTTCTCAGATCTTAGGACCCTAAGACATCTATATTCTTTCAAATGGCCAAGATAAAAAAAAAAAACGCTGATGACAATTTATGCTGGAGAGGGTGTGGGGAAAAGGGAACACTCTTGCATTGCTGATGGGAATGCAAGCTGGTACAGCCCCTTTAGATATCAGTGTGGTGATTTCTCAGAAAATTAGGAAACAACCTTCCTCAAGACCCAGTAATACCACTTTTGGGTATATATCAAAAGGATGCTCAATCATGCCACAAGAACATGTGCTCAACTATGTTTATAGCAGTATTGTTTGTCATAGCCAGAACCTGGAAACAACCTAAATGCTTCTCGACCAAAGAATGGATAAGGAAAATATGGTACATTTGCACAATGAAGTACTACACAGTAGAAAAAATAATGACATCTTGAATTTTGCAGGCAGATGGATGGAGTTAGAAAACATCATTTTGAGTGAGGTAACCCAGACACAGAAAGACAATTATCACATGTACTCACTCATAAGTGGTTTTTAAACATAAAGCAAGGAAAACCAGCCTACAAATCACAATCCCAGAGAACCTAGACAATGATGAGGACCCTAAGAGAGACATACATAGATCTAATCTACATGGAAAGTAGAAAAAGACAAGATCTCCTGAGTGAATTGGGTGCATGGGGACCTTGGGAGAGGGCTGAAGTGGAGGGGAGAGGAAGGGAGGGGAGCTGCGAAAACTGTAGAGTTCAATAAAAATCAATTTAAAAATAACCCCCCAAACAAACATGACACAAAACCTCTGTTCTACTTTTTTCCAAATCTCTGCTCCATCCAAGCTATATTTCCTGTGTTCTCTTTCTGAATCCTGACAGTGTGATCAAGCACACACAGATACAAACCAGCTGTTAGGTGGATTTCTACAGCACTTAGGTGAAGGGAAGACTCATTATTATCTCTAAATGTGAAGGTGAACAGAGCACAGCTGAAGCTGAGGCGATGGCTCAATAGTGAAGAACTTGCTGCAGAACTATGAGTCCAAACTCAGAAGTTTGGACTTTTAGCACCTATGTTTAAAAGTCAAGCATGATAGTGCTCACCCCCAGGGGAAGGAGAGAGAGAATCCCTGGAGCTCACTGGCCAGTTAGTACTGCTGAATTGGTGAGTTCCAGGTCCACTGAGTGATCCCCTCTCAAAAGCCTTGGTGGGGAGTGAATAAAGAAACACTCAGTGTGACCCTTTACCTCCATATGCAAGAATGCACATATGGACAAGCAAAAATCGCACTGTCACACACACACACGTTTTTCTTAATGATCTTCCTTCCTTCAATGACACAGAAAAAAAATGTCCCCATACAAAGCATCATAAATGCTCTGTGCAGAGGAAGTGTTTGTGTGATAGAAATGGCATGTGATGCATTCTCTTGATGTTGATTTTTTCAGTGAAGCTTGGAGGAAGAAGTTAAAAGTGTCTGTGCAGGCTTTGTTAATGAGCCAAATTGTCCTGTCAGCGTGCTGTTTCCCCGAATGCTGATAGAGGATTTGTGGTTCAGTCTCTTAGAGGAATTGGTAGGAGCAGAGAGCGTGGTAGCACTGACTATTCAGCACATCTTACCACTCTTTTCTAATTCCTTCCAATTAAGTCAGTCCAGTTTCAGAAGAAAACAAAAACAAAAACAAAATACCTTGCAAATAAAGGAAACCACAGAACTAGAGTGAGATTCTTCTGCTTAAAGTGCTGCAGAAAATTTTAGACCTTGATTGGATTACCAGTAAATGAAGTACTGGAAATGGACTGTCACATGACCCCTGAATATTTGAGGAATAAGGACAAAATGTGCCTTTGACTGACTGAGTCAAAAAGAAAACTAGCTCTTGTTAACAGAGAGATGAGGGCAACTATGGGGACAACTTTGTAATTGAATAAAGTTTTGGGCAATCTGAAAACATCTAGGCATTGGCAGAATAATTATAAAATAAATTATGAAGCTCTTTATTTGAAAATTATTTCAAAATTACAAAAATGAAATTCAATGAATGGCTATGAGTGTCCTTCCTGCAGCTAATACATGAAGGCAGCTTGATGCATGTCATCTTGCTAACTGATTTTGCTTCACTATGGTTTTGTTTTTCTTTTCTCTGTATATAAGTTTTCAAACATTAGACTAAGTTGCAGGCATTGTATTGTTTATTCTTACTGCTTCAGTTTTTATTTCTATGAAGAGGACACTGAACTATATAGTTATAACACAAATATCAATGGCAAGACATTTACTTCTGATAGATAGTTAATATTGGCAGTCTTTATTTAGTTGTTGATCAATTAATATGGAGACAGACGCTGGGAACTTTACCTGGTAAGCCACAACCACATGGTGATATACAGATTAATAGAAATGGGTTAAATTAGGATAA
>JAQHUG010000177.1:1872747-1893144 GCA_028555095.1 Dicrostonyx torquatus
TTAATCAGTCATGGGTAGATAATATTTTTAAAAATGAAGGGAAACCTTGATGTGTGTTAAACATAAATTTTCTGACTACTATTCCAAGAATAATATATCATATAACATTCATTCATCTGTTTTGCACTTACATTTTAACATTTACATTATGTTAAAAACTTTAAGTTATTTAGAGACCACAGGATAAATGCAACTCATCTGACATGTTTTGTAGTGACTTGTGCATTGTTTGTTGTCATTATCAACAATAGGCTTAGAACCCATGTCTCCTGGAAAAACATTAATTGTATATATGATGTGTATGTGAACACACAACGCTTTTCCAAATGATATTTCATTTATAACCTTAAAATATATAGTAGACATCTATAATCTATCATTAAAACATACTTCATGGTAAGGTCATACCTTTGTCTGGATAGACCATGGTTTACCAAACGAATTTATGCCTGATGACAATGTTTCTGACTTTTAGTAATAATAAATGATGTACTAATTATTTTGAGATAAATTGTTAAAAATGGACTCATGTTTAGAGTGCAAAGATATACATGACAATAGTTGTCTTCATAAAGTAATTAGAAACAAAATTGCATCATAGTTCAACAGTTTGGAATGGCTTGATGTTTTTCTTTATTTTCTTCCTCTTTCTTCTTTGCACACAGCTATTCAAACTTAAATCCTGAGAATTAATGAGAGAAGAAAATCAAATAATTTGAAAGTACTGCCAGTGTTGAATATATGTGAAGCTTTCCAAAACGGAATAGCTGTATCAGAAATTGTTTTGTCCATGAATATGATTTCATTTCTGACTGATCATATGGATCCCTGCAGAACCCACCTCCACTGCTGACTGGTTATTTCCAGAGACATCTGTGTGAGTGGGTAGTAAGCACACTATAATAACTGCAGGCTTATGCTCCATGGAATTGTTAGGTTTATGCTTCACTTGATACTAACCCAGTTCACTCATTTCTTTCTATATTGCTTCTCTAAAAATGAAATATTGATAATAATAATCATGTTGGAAAGACAAAATGTTGTCTTTCATGTTGTTGAGTCCTTCAGAGTATCTGAGTTATTCACTTTGCTTTTTGTGCAAGTGACCTCTGCTTGTTAGGCTGTATAGTCTTTAAAGAACATTTTTCTTATTTACAACTGAATAACAACTGTGTATATGTTCCCAAAGAGTGTGTGTTTGAGTAGAAAACGGTGGCTGTGTAGGACAGCAAAGACCTGGCCTTCTGCCTCCATAAAGGGCCTCGTGAATCTTATCGAGAGCCCAAAGAAAACAAGTGTTCTGCTTTTGTATTAGTTTAACCTTCTGTACCTATTATAGCCCATTTATATCATCAAAAATGACTTTCAATAAATAAAAAAGTACTTGATTACAGAGTTTAACTTTTGGTAGAGAGTAATAATTCTTTGTTCTTAGACCATGCATTTTCCAAAGCTACATTTCTGGGTCATCATGATTATCTCTAGGAAGTTTGAACAGATATGGAGAAGAGTGAGTTGAATCTTTTACAACAAAAGCAGTGTGTGAAGTGCAGCACATGAGTTCTTGTCTTCTGAAAATCTTAGGTACTCTTAATCTGAACGGAAAATCTAGAGATTGGGGTGCAGTAGCCAGCAGGCTCACATGGCCATGGGATGTTTCATTTGTCTACAATGGGGAGTTATAGACAAAATGTTTGTTTTCCCCAAGCCTCCAGATTATCTGTTGAAATTCTAAACCTTCAATGTGACCATAAAAGATGAAGCCTTTGTGAAGGAATTTAGGAGAGGAAGTTGGGGCTTTGGAGAAAGGGGTGAGAACCTTTTTTAAAATGGTCCCCTTTTAGCCAGGAAGAATTTGCTCATGAGAACATGCCCATACTGTCACCTTGACCTGATGAGTGGCTTCCAGGGTGGCAAAAGTAAATTTCTATTATCTATAGGCCCATCAGTCATGGTCAATTGTTACAACAGCCTAAAGCAAAGAAGACACAGGGGTTTTGATAATATTGATAGCATTTTGCAATCTAGACTTAAAGTTTTGTTAGAAAACTTTGAAGGCTGTGTATGTTGATACGGAGTTTCTACATAGTAGTAATTCATGGTGCAGAGGGCTATGGTCCCTGTGGACAGAATATGGCTTCACTTAATGATACCAAAATCTTACCCCCATACAGCCTTAGGTTGGATATATTTTGGGAAAGCCAGAATATCCTTTATAGAGTATAGAAAACTGAATTCTACAGTCTAACTCAATCCATTATGTTTTGTTTGAAGGTGTGCATCCCCACTGAGTAAGTGAATCCATACTCTATCAATGCTACTTCATAGAGGCACATTTTTAAAAGTTAGTTTTCTTTCTCCCAATCTGCTTTGTCTTGTGGACTTTCTGGGTCCAAGTTGCAATCTGAATGTCATTGTGTCTTCACTCAATGTTGGTCCTTGGGGAGCTGTTTTATGATTGAACAAATTCTTGAATAAATGTAGGACAGATGGTCCATTGGACTGTCCAGGAGGATACAAGTTTCTCAGCTAAGAGGGATAGAGATGATGTGGACGGAATTTTTCTCAGCCTTTGGCACTTTCATGGGTAGTTTGCATCATATAGAATTGTGGGACAATCTGGCTAAGGCTTTGCTATATATTAGCAATATATATATATGCTCCAGCCATGGAGCAGCATTATTTTTCTCTTAATACTGAAAATAACAATTCTTATTTGATCATCCTATTAAAATTACCACAAAGCCTAACAAAAGCTCATTATTCCCATCAAGTTTTTAATCATTGCCTGACAAAAGGAGAAGCTGAAGTCATCCAAAAATATAATTTCTTTCTTCCTTTGGAGAAATAACATGCTTAGTTTTCTATCATAATTTCAGTGTTTTCTTTCTATCTTTTTTTTTAAGTTGGCACTTTTCAGAAGGATAGTAAATTCTTTCCAATCTCATCTTTGTTAAGAATGAAAGTTCAAAATGTTTAATGTTTTGGGATAGTTTTGATATATTTCTTCTTTAAATTAGGTACATAAAAGCTGGAAGATGTTATAGCCATTTAATCAGGGGGTAAATATGTTAGTGACTGAGATGAACGGGAAGCTGTTGAATAAATGGTACCCTAGCATGGTTATTCTAATTGGAATTGTTGCATAAGAAAAGCAAAAGCAATTCCCTGCACGAAGAAGGCAAAGCTGATTTAATTCAGTCTTATTAAGGGCAAGTCTATTGTGAATGAGCTTTTAATCTTTTGTCACAAAGCAGAAGTTACTTTTAGCTTTGTCTGTTTCACAGAGACTATAATATTGCAATCATTCTTATCACATGCACTTGTCAGTTATTTTGGATCAATATATTTTCAAAGAGGTAAATTTAAATTGCAGAAATACATAGACTAAATTTCATCTTGTATTTAGAAGAGGCAAATTTATATTGCAGCATTGCAAAGACTGAATTTCATTTTGCATGTGCTTACATTTAAAAATATAGGAAACAGTTTAATTTCTATTTGAGAAAAATCATTCCCAAAGCAATTAAACCATTTTTAACACAGTGAATGGATAATAAAATATCTAGAAATAAGAAATTCTGAAGCCTTAATAAGCACATCAATGTCTTAATCAAACAGGACTATGCTGGGAGGGCTAGCAACACCCACCTTTAACTCATTTTTAATTACATATAAAATATACTAACAACATATTTTAAGTAGCATACTGAATAATAAAAGGCTGTACATTTGTTATTTATATATATATCCATTTCAGTTCAATATAATTAAATGAAAATAAGTGTTCACTAAACAGAGAACTTAATGTTTCTTTAACTATGGAAAGCTACATTTCTTCTACAGATGTAATCCCGGATAAGGATTTGTCTCCTTTCTTAATGTTTGAAATTTCTTTCTGCTTTCAGAATAGAAGCATCCCCACATACACCTAAAAGATTGCTTTCTTTTTCTGTATTTGATTATTTACTGAGGGAGTGCAAAGAAAAAGTCACCCCACCCACTGGTGGAAATGAACTCCCCATTATCTAGATGGCAGGTTCCTGTGGCATTAAAGTACTGGAAATGCATAGCAATTACTGAACCCACAGAGTAGCAATTTTTCTCCATACAAATATAATTTTATATTTCTTTAAAGAACTTTTCAAAATACCGAACAAAGAGAGAGCCTGCCAAGGTAATCTTCTTAGGCAAATTCTTGTTTGATGTACAACAGTAGATAAGAAAAGACGAGTGTGCTGTATAACACTGCTGTGAGGTCCTGTCAGGATTGGACTTCTCCTCAATGAACCTCTGTCAAAGGCTAGTTATTCTACACTAAGATTATCACAGAATTGCCTTGTGACTCTCAGGAGACCCTTGACTGTGAGAGAGAAGGTATGTGGGGCCCAGTTAGCATGGTAGGATTGTGCCTTCTAGCCCAGAACTGAGACAGAATTAAAACAACACCGTAGATTGTGCTAAGAGTCCTGGATCTTCCAATGCCCTGATGGCCCAAAGAAGCTCCTTTTCGAAGACTGAACTTGAAAAGAGTTCCCTCTCCCTTGAGAGTTTCAATTGTTCCCCTTGGCTCAGGCAGTGGCAAGGGTGGTTGTGAGAGATGAAAAGGCCACTCTTGTTTGTGCAGGCTCAGAGACACTGTCCCTGGACCTGGCTCTCGCTTCGTTAAGTTGTACTTAATAATTCTCCCAACTCCTGCACTGTGGACTCGAATTTATCTTTCCAGGTTACCAGAATCATATCTGAGCAAGTTAGTGCTAAAATGTTATGTCCAACATGACTGTAAGCTACCAGAGGAGAACTTAATATCTGGTTCTTGAATCTATTTCTCTTTACTGAAAACTGTGTTTTTTATACAACATATTTTGATCTTGGTTTCCACCCCCAGGTCCTTTCAGATCTTCCCCCACTTTCCTACCAATTCAACTCCATGCCATCTTGTTTTCATTCTCTCTCTTTAGAAAGCAAACAGACAAGTAACAGCAATAAAAACCAGGAAAATAATATGGTAAAGGAGAAGCATGAGAAACACATAAACACACAGAGACATACTTATGTCATGGTTCCCAAATCTGTATCTTTTGTTCTTTGCATTTTTTTAGATTGCCATAGAGCAATTTTTACCAGTTAACATCTAATTCCTAGACTATTAAAAATGCTTTTCAGAGGATTACCTTGTTTTCAGATTCGTTTATATGTGTCACTCCAAAGCACCATTGGGTATTTCCTAAAACACTTGCTAGTTACCTGCATGCTGACAACATCTTAGTGATGTTAATAAATGAAGATGTATGCTTCCGGGAACATAAAATTTGATTTTCCCGTTTAAAAACTTCTGTTGGTTCCCCAATGCCTTCAAAATGAAATCTAAATGGCTCAAAAAGTGGTTGATCTAATATATAGATGCAAGGCAATGACGAGAGGACAAACACACAGGCAGAGAAAGCTGGGATTGTCTGGAGTGGGCTCAATGATGGAGAAGATGTAGCACATTGGATGTTCAGTGTGTTTATTATATTAATTGTTTTTTATATATTATATAAGTTGAATAGGAAAGTAGGGTTATTTCATACTGCTGAACAAGGCCACAGGCTTACATAATTTCTGTAGGAGCACTCTCTGTAGGAGAAGGATCTTTAGCCTGTAAGTGTTTGTGGGAAAGAAAGCTACAGTGAATATTTTCATGCATACATTGCCATCATTTACATTTTCCCATCCCTCCATGCCTCATGTGGTGACAGTTTGGCCACTCCCATGGGTTTGATACACCGGGGTCACTGATAAGGCTATAATCACACATTCACTGAGGACTTCATTAACTCCCTACCATAGAACATGATAGAAAGCCTTTCATTTTGACTACAGCCTTGCTGACTGGTCTGCACACATCCACAACTGCTTCATCTCTTGTTTCCTTCACTTGTGTTTGATCCTGTATTCAAGATCTCTCTCTCTCTCTCTCTCTCTCTCTCTCTCTCTCTCTCTCTCTCTCTCTCTCTCTCTTTTCCTCCTCCTCCTCCTCTTCCTTGTCCTCTTCTGTCAGGATGCTGCTCTTTTATGCTTATATAATATATAAATATAGTCTTATTCTTTATACTTCTAGTCACCTGTGACCTCCTCAAAAAAGCCTTCCTGATCCTTTGGACACATCAAGCATTTTTAGATGCTCTTTAGCCTTAAATAATTCTTCTTCATGATGCATTTTACAATAGCTCATTTATAATCATTCTGACTTGTTAAATGAGTCTCCTCAACAGTACTCTGTGTTTAACTAAAAAAGGGACTGCATTTGTTTATTAGTTTTGCAATCTTTATCATTTATATCTAGAATATAAAAGCAGTTGCTCAAAAATAGGTATGTTCAGTAAATATTTTTAGAATGAATTTTAATGAAGGTTCAAAATCATGCCTTAAGCCTAAGCTTATTATTTCTCCTACAATCCACATTACATGTGATGCTGTATTGATGATGTAAACAAAGGGCTTTTTATTTGATTGCTTTCACTATAAGTTTCATGTTAGCCAGTATTCATGTGACAGGAATTTCCTACTTTTGTTCCTCCAAATGTTGCAAGCAACAAAAATAGGATCACTGTCAGATAAATAACTGGAAGTGGGAAGGGAAGGTTGACAAAAGACAGATGAAGGTGTCTGCTGGTATTCAAGCTATTCTGCCACAAGTAGCTTAGTGAAGAATGATGCTTCAAAGGAATTCTGCTTGTTGGCTGGTTTGCTTCAGCCTACATTAATACTGAGGCTCTGTAATCTTTAGTCTTATTTTAGATCCTAAATTGTCCTCCGGTTCCTTGCACAGAATGTTTCTCAGTGAGACGTCTCTGCTCTGGATCCTCACGTCCTGACTTTGCCTCACATATCCTTCAGATCAAGATTAAATAGCTCTTCCCAAGGATTACTTTCTCTCACAACCTCACACTCCTCCTTATGAATCAGATTCCTGTTCACTATGTATGTATATATGTATGTATGTCTTTCTGTAGGTCTATCAGCTGTCTGATGGTGGAACATGTCTGATATTCTTTTCTGTTGTAATACCAAGTATGATAATCAGGACATAAAATTTAGTGCATTTGTCTCAATTGAACAAATGAATGAATGACCTTTGCTATCTGAGTACAACTTTTTCCTCACACTGACTGTGATTCAAAGTTTACCTTCTATTTCTGTAACATGAAATTTTCCTAAAATAGCAATGAGTGTACCTTTTGCTTTGATTTTATTATAAATCTCCATATTTCATCTTTGCCCATCCAAAACAAATGCCATTGCTTCCTGCACTTTGTGTTTCCATAAACAATAATGGCCTTTCTTTACTCAGCTCTCAAAACTGTTAGTTTGATAAAATTCATAAGGCAGTGATACACCTTGATTTACAGGAATTAATGGAAGGCTAATATATCTCTAATCTGAATTTAAACTGCTTAGGTCAGGCCACTGTGTACCCTTCTATCCTATATTTCCCATCATAGTACCTTGCATATAATATTTGATCATTATTGTTAAAATGACTGAATAATTGCTTTAAAGTTAATTGTTTTTTTTCTGGTTGCATTATTTTGTTTGGTTGTTAGCCTATATACTTAGGCATCTTTATTTAAAAATATTTTATTGTAGAGTCTTGATATTAATTTTTAATTTTATAATGTTTTTCTCATCTAATTTTAGGAACTGTCTTAAATTTATTGCATTAAGATTTCAAAGTAAATAAAAATGCCCAAAACTTAATCACGAATCTCTGAAATCATAGACTAATAATAGAGCTGTTTTTCCTTTCCAAAACATTACAGAATCAAAACACTGATCCCAAAGCCAGCATTATTAGACTCTATTCAAGAATTATTAGAATTCAGCAGGGCACGCATAACAAGTGAATTGAAAGTTAACATGATCTCAAGTCTTCTTAACTTCCAACCTGTATAGAGCAAGCTGTATTGATGATGAACAATGAGAATTGGAACAGAGGCTGAGGAACATGTCTATTGAAATATCCTTGGATAAATCTGTAGGCGAAAAACTGAAGGATTCCTAAAAAAAAACAAAAAAACAAAAAACAAAAAACAAACAAACAAAAAACAGTAAATGGTAGCGCAGAAATAAATTTCTGTGCTCTCCTCTTTTCTCTCCCCACTCTTTTCCCTTTCCTCCTTTTCCTTCCTTTCTTCTTTGTAGGAGGGCACTGAAAGTTCAAGAGATCCAAGAAATATTTTATAACATGAACACACTCAAACTTAAAGATTTCCCCCATCCATCTGTCTTATTATAAGTGAGTATCATGGACTGGTAATTTGTAAAGAAAAGAAACTCATTTTTACAGTGCCCAAGATTGGCAAGTCTCAAATAAAAGTCTCAAAATTTTTTATCAAAACCTCCAGCATTTGACAGGGTTTGTTACTGCATCTTCACGTAACCTTTTATTGGGTTGTTAAGATTTTACTGAACAGTAACAATGCAAAAACATACTAACAATCCAATAAAAGTTTGTGCCAAGTGCATTATCATGAAGCACTTAGACTCTATGTAGAAATGTGTTCATATACTCAATAGTTTATCCCCTTTCCCTTGATCACCAGCCTCAGTGGTGATTTGTTATGCAGCAAACACAAAGAATTAATACATAAATCTATTTTTATCTATTTTAAAGTGTTACTTTCCTTATTAGATGGTGAAGAAATTGATGGTTGCTATGTGGTACGGTTTATATGAGGATTATGTAGAAAATTCAAAATATATTACTAGTTCAAAAATACTCCTTTCAAGGAAATTCATACACTATTAGTGGGAATGTAAATTAGTACATCCATTATGAAGAACAATGTGGCAATCGCTCAAGAAACTAAAGCTAGGAGTGTCACACAATCTAACAATTTTAGTACAGGGTATATATCTAAAAAAATTGAAATAATTATTTCCCAAAGATAACTTTCACTAAAAGCTCTTCACAATGGCTAAGGGATCAAATCAACAAAAGTGCCCATAGTACTAGACTGGATATAGAACTGTCATCCAGTTGCACAGCAGAATACTTTTTGGCTACAAGCCATGAAATTGTTTTTATCAGCATGAATTACAATCAGATGAATCATCACAAGTTCTTGGTAGGAAAATGAAATGGAAAAGTTATCTCTGGAAACTGGCAAGGAGAGAAGATAAGGGCAAAGACAAGAAGCTGAATAGCCGTACCAAAGCACAGTTAGAGTGGAGGAATTACTTCTGCTATTTCTTTAACATAGTTGGGTAATTATTGGGTCAA
Organism: Dicrostonyx torquatus; assembly: GCA_028555095.1. Classification (NCBI taxonomy): domain Eukaryota; kingdom Metazoa; phylum Chordata; class Mammalia; order Rodentia; family Cricetidae; genus Dicrostonyx; species Dicrostonyx torquatus. The sequence goes on from JAQHUG010000177.1 coordinate 1,882,016, forward strand.
ATAATCTACAATATCTTTCAAAATGACCAGCGGGGTATGAAATTCCTAGTACATGACAACATTAATGTCTGAAAAGATGATGCTTAACATGCTGGTTTAATTCTTTATCTGCATGTACTTGTTGAATTACTATCATGCATTCAAAAAATGTACAAACATTATGTCCTCCAATCAAATTATATCTCAAAAAAATATAAAAAGTCTTCTTTTCTATGGACCTCAGTTCAGTCAAGTAAAAACCAACCAAACAAAATGAAACTGCATTGTAAGGTCCACAGCTGGGCATTGGGTCCGCTGCAACTTGTGTTGGTTATTATTGTGATTATAATACTATTGTAATATTGGTTACACCTGTACAGGATGCAAGAAACTGCATAGGCACTTTGAACTAGTTACCACATCTTTCTTCATGACTTGATTATCACAGAAATTTTGAGGGGAAAAAAAAACCCAACTGAGAATAAATGGACACTTTGTGATCAAATCACTTTTTGTGAATCTGGAGTTCAAACAGACATGGTATCTTTTCCATTTCCAGTGTGATGAGACCTTCTTGTGGGGTGTTTGATCCTCCTGAGATCCACAGTTCACAGCCGAAGAATTTTAACAATTCCCTAAACAGTGCAGTAGCATGATAATTCTCACTTCACATTGACAGTGTTTTCTTGGTGTTTACTGTTTGAGTTCCTTGTGTAATTTAGGTACCCGTTCTCTGGCAGATGTACAGCAGGTAAAGATTTCCCTTCCATTCTGAGGATTCTCCAGCTGATTAACAACAATGCCCTTTGCAGAAGAGAAGCTTTTTGCTGCCGTTCATTTGTTTGCTTGTTTGTTTACGTTTTTGCATCCCAATCAAAGTTTTTCCTCAGTCCTCTTTTCCCAGTCCATCCCCTCCATCCCATTCACTTCTCCTCCAGTGTTTCTCTTCAAATAGAGGTAGGCCTCCCATGGCCATGGTATATCAAGTTGCAGGGACACTAGCTTTCTCCTCTTTTCTTAGGGCTTGATGAGTCAATCTGGTAGGAGGAATGGCTCCCCAAAGCAGGCAACACAGTCAGAGACAGCCCCTGCTCCCACTGTCAGGAGTCTCTCAGGAAGACCACGCTGCATAGCTGTAACATATGTGCAGAGGGCCTCGGTCATTGTAAACGAGAAACATGCTACCCACAGACCAAGAGAAGCTAATTAATGAAGAATACAGAGGCTTTTAATTTCATGATATCCCACTTAACTATTTTGTCCTCATTTCCTGGGCCACCAGAATCCTTTTCACAACGTTCCTACTTGAGCTGTGTCTTGAAGCATAATCCCAGCTCTTCTAGAAATTCCAGAGTTTCAGGTCTGACATTGAAGTCTTTGATCAATTTAGAACTGATATGTGAGCAGGATGAAAAAGAAATTCTTCATTCTTCTATGCCCAGATAATCATTTTTTTCCCTACACCAGTTGTTAACGATGCTATCTTTATTCCAATGCATCTTTTTTGGCAACTTTATAAAAAATCAGGTGGCTGTAGGTGGATGGACTAATATCTGAGTCCTGGAGTTTATCGCACTGATTAATGTGTCTATTTTTGTGGCAGTACCATGCTGTTTTTATCTCTATGACTCCGTAGTAGAATTTAAAATCAGGTGTACTTTCCATCACATCACATTTCCTACATTCTCATCAACATTTCCTTTACAGTAGCCATTTTGTAGCTTTGATTTATATTTCTACCATGGTTAGTGCATTGAACATTTTTTTTCATATTTTTGTTGATAATTTGTTTTTTTTTAAAAATGTACATTATTATGTTTAATTATATTTGTGATTATGACAGTTTTTAATAACCAGAAAGGCACTAATTTAACTAAAACTTATATGGTATTTCTAAAGATGTATAGCATAAATAACAGGTTGAGAAATATTTTATTTGATTGGGTTTTGAAAAATTAAGCTTGGTTCCTTTCTCTTTTCTGCCTTTAATCAATTAAAAAGTGTCAAACCAATGCAATATATAATTCTAAATACAGCTCCACTCATTTTAATCCTTGGGTAATTTTGTGAAGGTTTGAGTCTTTTCTAAAGGTTGCTTTAGTCACAGTACAGCCCTCCCACTATTTTCATTCTGGAATGCACAGGGTGTCATAGGTGCTTATGAATATCATCTACCCATTTCCTCTCAGATAATTCATAATAAGAGAGCTCACTTCGATGACCTGCTGTGTAAATGGCCATTTAAAGTGGTTCTGCTTTACCACACATTTCATTTTGTGTAGAGTTTATCCATTTATTTTACAGAATATTTCAAATTGTAATTAAATCTGAATATTTGAAATCATTACGCTAATTAGCAATAGTGAGAGAAGCAGTTTGCTTTAAAACCTCCTAAACTGTGAGATACAAAAGACTGACTGGGAGTGGTTCCGTTTTTAAAACTTTTTGACTTTAAAAGAATCACTATTAATATTGCAAAACATTCCAAGGCATTGCAATCAGTGTATCATTTACAGATCTTAGAGTTGCATGTTTCTTAATGAAAAGTTTCTCATAGTAATGAAACATGAGTGTAATTACTGAGAGTAATGATACAAGTAAGTGGTGCTTGGAATGAAAAGATGGCTGTTCTACATTAGAAACTGTCTGGAGGTAGCTTTCATGTCCTTCTGTTTTATAAAAACAATCCTCCCTTCTGCTTTAAGTGGAGTGCAACCCTCAGACAGAAGCAGTCATGTCACATCTTGTTGTAGCCAGGCAGTTGGAAATACCAAGGGAAGAGACAGTCATTTCTTTCCACGTACTCAACTAGAAGTATTGCTTTGAGATTACGCATTCTGTTAAATTATGTTTTCCATCGTGCATGTACCTGGATGAGGTTCTGGAGCTGCTGGCTGCCCCTGTTTATAAGACATGCAGAAATCAAGTCCCTCTGCTCCTACAGACAAAGGATGAAATTCATAATCCTACTAAAGAAATAATTAAATGACAAGCTAATAAACACTAATTTTTTAATATTTTTTTTGCTCTGGTAAATCAATCCATGTATTTTTACAGATAAATTAGTCATGAGATTAACATATTTCTTGGTATTTTTACCTTTATGCAAAATTTTGTTTAGCACAGTCTTTGTACTTACCATTTCATATGGCTTAGACAGAGTATACTCAAATTATAGTCACTATGGATGTACAAATACTGTATACATATTCCCTCTTTTTATTTTTTGTTATTTATTTTAGATACAATAAAGAAATTCATTTGCACTTGACTGCTGAGTCTCTCAGAATCTCCTACACTGTTATGGATTTAGTTTGTCTGCTGGAATACTACGGTGGGCATTCACTTTCTTCCCCTTTTGAACTCATGATTCAAATGGGATGAACACTAGTAGGGGCTCAGTTGTCTATAATTATTTTCTCACAAAATATATGTATGTCTTTTCTGAGGGAAAGTGTTTTAGACTGGAAGGAAGCAGGGCCATGTGTCCTTTGCAACACACAGAACATGTGGACTTCACACGACTATTGAGACTCAGTCTAGTCCTCAAATTCAGCAGGTTACCTATTTACTCTGAGACTCCAGGCAGATCTGTAGGTTTTTCATACTCAGTTATTTTCATCTGGAAGATTTACCTTACTTTTCCATGAAGCTGTCCATAAGGATAGTCTACATCCATCACTCCATTTAGAAACATCTGAGACTTCGAGGTAGCTAGGTTCTTAGACAGAAGTTTTTTTCTATATAAAACTCTACGTTACTAGACTTATTTGACCTGTATTTATCAAAAACTTCTTAATTTCATTTGGCAAGATGTCTCAGTGGTAAAGGAGAGTCCACTGGCTGGTTGAGAGTCTGAAGGGAGGAAAATTTCAAAGTCTATCTAAAAATTTATGTATTTGCCACTATTTGCAGAGAAGTTTGAGTTAATTAGGTAGAGGATCTTTGTTCTTTTCTCTGTTTCCTCATGGTGCTCTCATTCCTACCTCTTTTTGCTCAGTTTTCTACTTCACATATTGAAGAGCTGAATATTTAAAAATATAGAAACTATGCTAAACTATTGGCTCATACACTAAAGCTTTCGTTGCTTACCACAGTGAAAGAAACCAGCACTGAATTCTGTCTACACTATCCTCTGTCTTTGCTTTCCCTGACATGCATCTCGCATTCTGCAGTGCTGTTTCTTCCTCCTTTGGGCACATTAAATATTTAAAGACTGTGTTTTCTGTTTAAACTCACTACTATTCTCTTATTGGCTAAGAGAAACATTTTCTGTAGTTGTTTCATTATCTTTTAATTGTGTATATATGTGCTCATTGTGTGTATAAGTATACACACTATATAAGAAATATATTCACACTATAAGAAAATATTCTATAGTTTTCGAAGTTGTTTATCCTTCTTGGGTCTTTCATTGAGTTAAATACTAGCTACAGTTTTCTTTAGTTATGATAGAAGATAAATTATGTACAACACTTTAGACTCACCAAGATAGGATAAATATTGGAGTACTTTCTCTGAAACTGCAAAACAAAAATGGACTGGGGAATGTGAATGTAATACTTACCTGATAATAGTTCTTATTATGTATAGTTTATAGTGGTAGAGTTAAATCCTTTCCTTTCATTTAGACAAAAGGGGAAATGTTATGGAATAATCTTTTTTTCTACACTGTGAAAATGTGTCTTTGCCAAGGTGCTTTCTTGATGGTTTAATGAAAAGTTAAATGGTCATTAGCAAGGCAGGAGGCATGGGTGGGAAAGCCAGACACAGAGGATGATGGGAAGAAGAAAGGTGGGATTGCCAAAAGACTCAGAGGCAGCCTGCTGGATGACAGGTAAAGCCATGAGTTGCATGGCAGTTTATTGGTTAACGGAAATGGGTTAATTAAATTTATATGAGTTGAAATTTCATAATTAAGAAATCTCCCTGTGGTTATAACTGGCTGGTGGGACAGAAAAATCCACCTATACCAAGAACGATATAGTAGGGAGGGACAGACACAGGCTAATCTGTGGAACCAGACAGTCTAGTTCAATCAATGTGTTTCAGGTTCAGTGAGACCTTGATTTAAATAGCAAGATGAACAGCGATAGAGGAAACCACCCTACAATGACTTCTACTCTCCAAACACACTCACGGCATGTACATGTGCACTTGTGTTGTATGATATACACAAAAATAAATACACATTGCCCACTACACATATGAAATTTCACAATAGTCAAATGAATTCTTAAGTGACAACTCTCTGCCTTGGCACAGCTTGCTACTCCCACTGCCCATTTTAGTGGTGAAAGCAAATTAGCACAAGAAGGCGACAAATTTTTTCTTCAAGGATTCACAGTCCTGTTTAGCATCTGGTTGAAATTCTCAATGTTTATTTATGTGTCCAATGAGAAAAAAACTATGTATGCTTGGTCATGGCGGCTGGTTAAGAGTGTGACTCCATAACCTATAATTGCTTTCATGATTAAAGCTTTTGTGTGATGTCTGATTTTTGCTTGTTACCAATGCAAGCTTATAATTTTTGTAAGATGCTTGAATTATTCAATTAAAAATTTTAGCCTGAGCAAGCCAGCCAGGACTATAGGAAATAACAAGTCATATAAAATAAATTGTATTTTTACTGGAACACAATCAAGAATGTAAATGCAGTTCTGGAGGCATTTGGCCAAGGATGAGCTAGAACTGGAGAATTTCTGATCAAAATCCTGTTTTTCTTTCACACTTCACAGCAAATAGCATCAGCTTCAATTGTGCTTAATTGGGAAGCTGCAGCAATTCTTCAGGGCCTATTTTGTGCAGTCACAGAGCTTGCATTGACCACGACTATCTCTGCTGAGCCTCCTTATTAGACATTTTTCCCTCTTGTAGCAACTTTTAAATGAGGCCAGACTCAAATGTAGGTGGCTTGAAAATTACCAAAACTGTAATTGTGCAAGTAAGATAAGGCTAAGGATAACATCCATCCTTAGCAGTGAGTACAAATGCAGACGGTTTCAGCCCAGACATACCTACTTTGGGTCTCTCCTCTGAAGAATTCAGAAAAGAACTGTCATAGGGTATGAGTACTCTTTATTCATTTTATACATTCAAAATCATTCCCAAAATTCTTTACAATTTGACATATGTATACTTTGCACACTGATCATTCTTACCTCCTACTTCCCACCCACCCTTGTCCATACCTGTAATCCCCACAAATCTCTTTCACACACATGGGTCTATTTGTTTTGTTTTGTAACTCACCATGATTAACCAAGTCTATATATTTACATGATCATGGGTTTGGAACTACTTACTGGAACATAAGGGGTTCAGTTAGGAGCACACAACTGAACACAGTGATTCCCCATTCCCAAAATCTATTGATAGATATGAACTTCTTTCCATGTTCCTTGACTGATTGTTGATAGGGTTGGTCTTGTGTGTTGTCTCTGTGAAGATAAGTAGAGCTGATGTGTATTGATTATTATAATAGTAGTATTGAGTCCAGGGAATGGCATTTCTTAGCTTTTCACCCATTCTTCTGGTTCTGACATAGTTTATACACCCTATTCCGCATGTTTCCTGAGCTTTAGGAGGGATGGGACCTAGATGTGATTGTTTTACCTGGGCAACTGTTCTACAGCATGGCTTTGTGACAAATCCCCATCTGAATACCAGTGAAATCGGAAAATGTAGGTGTCTGGAGTGAAAAAGATCTTTCATTGTTAAGCAAAAACCAGTAATCTTGTAAGGTATTGTGAGAAAAAAGGTAGGGAGCTGTATTTATGCTCAGTGGTTAATTTTGTCTGAAGGAGGCAAACAGTACCAGTTTAAAACAAAAAAGTGGCAAGGAAAATGAAAACATAAATTCACAAATAATCAAATTCCAAGAATTCCAAGTAGGATTTTCTGGTTAGGATGGTGATATTTAATAGCATTTGAAAGTCACTACAACTGGTTGGCTGACCAACCATACAACTACCCACATGTAGAACCAGGGTTACGAGTTGGCCCATTCTAAGATTTACCCTATCTGTGATCTGTTGGAACATATGAATTGGCATGACCTGTAGATCCAAAGTTGCAGGGTCTCCAATACACAGGATAACACCAGGATACCAAAGAGAAGTCCCAGTGAGGGCCAGCATTGATAAAGTAGCAACAATCTGAGGCCTTGAACCCTACAGCTTTCATGGTGAGATTTATATTTTCTTTCTTTTCCTTTCCTTTTCTATTAAATTTTACTTTATTTTTTTTGTGGGGTTGGTTTCAAGGGCAGAGGGTAGGTATGAAGGAATGGGGAAATGAGTTGGATCGAGATGCATGATTTGAAAGACACAATCTCTGATCACTTAAGTGGAATGCTCACTGATTTTGGGTCAGTTAACATGAAGATTATGTCTGATATTTATGTTGGCAAATTTAGCAATCTAAGGAATGTATATGAAGCATAAATTTTGTTTAAAAAGATCAAATATGAAATGGAATATATTGCCTATTCTTAGACTTTTATAAATTCATAATCATAAAATATGTATTTCTCTCTAATTATAATATTTCCTTATAATGTCGTGATTGCTATCAAACATAGTCTTTTGTTAAATACCTTAAGTTCAAGGAAGAATTACAGACATCTGAAATTCCATTGGCTAAGGTGGGCATTTCAAAAGTTGAAAGACAAATTATCTTTAGATATAGTTTAAATTAAATCTTATTTAACAATGTCCTTGATTATTAATATATAACTTAAAGTTTATTTTTAAAGGCTGAAATGTGTTAATAAATTGTTGAGTGACAGTCTCTAAAACTAAAACACAGATGTCATGTTGCCATGTATAAAAATGGTTTTGTTTTCATTCTGTAAGACACAAAATAATGACTACTATTTGTAAAGAAAGATGTACCATGCAGACTGGTTCTCAGCTGACTGGGGTTTCCTGGATGGATACTTCTTTAGAACTACTTGTCTTATTTCTAATTTTTTGTGCTTGAGTTTGTTCCTATTGTCAAAAGTAATCTAAAATGCACTAATATGAGCACAGTGTTGAAACAAAGACATTCTTTTTTGTTATTAGCAATGCCAAATAAATTTCTGCAATAGAAAATTAAAACAACACAAATTTGGTACAATGAGTTAAAAGCAACTTATCTGGTGTATAGAGACACAATTTTAGAAGTGGGAGAGAGGGAGCCTCCTACTGGATGTAGTTCTCTCCAATTTCTGTAGTGATGGCCATACCTTTTCTTTGGCCCATACTAATGGGAGTTTCTGGATCTGTTATGAGAGGAGTGATATCTCTGTTTGCGATACTGTCTGCTTGTTCAATGATCTGTAATTTTTGGCTCATGCACCTTCCAAGTAAAGTTGGATGTGATCTGGCTAACCTCCACAAATTCTCATCCTCTTGGGGAAAGGAAACTAGTTAGTATATTTTCTGGGGAATATATCAAGCACAAGTCTCTTCCATGACACTTATTCTAAATTTGCATTACCCAAGGGAAGTAATAAGACAATGCCTCCCATTAAGACATGGGGCAATACTCTGGATTTCTATTAGACCATTTAAGAAGTTATTTGGATCACCCAAGTTTAATAACAGCAAAAGGCATGACTAAAGAATGGAAGACCTGGGGCCAGTGATTCACCTACTGCAGAGTCTTTTGCTATAGTTCAGACAAGTGATGTGGGATCAGCCAGCATGCAGCAGTTCAGGTGAAAATGAGAAGGATTGTGTGTGTGTGTGCGCACGTGTGTGTACATATATGTATATGTATGTAGCATATATGTGTGCGCACACACATATATGCTAAACACACACATATTGAAGGAAGAGCTAGTGATTTACTAAGGCATGAATAGGTGTTAAGAATGAATCCAAGATTTCTGGATTGCTCAACTGAATGGTTAGAACCATGGGAGGGAAGCATTGTGGATGGGACTATTGAAGGGAAGTGACCACAATTCAGGGTAAAACCTCATGAGTCTACGTGTTAGAAATCACTCAATTGAAGATAAAGATAAAAGCCAAGGTTCAATTACTTATGGTCAAAGGCCTTACTTTTCCTTTTGACATGGCATGAACTGCTTAGTTTGTAATCTGTATCAGTTCTTTAGGGCCTATTTTGGTTCAGAATGAAATCTTGACATGGCCATCACTACCTCCCAAAGACTCATTAATGCACAGTTGTTTTGTGTATGAGTCTGGGTTTTAGGAGAATTTCCTGGGTTGCTGATAAGTATTCAGGAATGTTGTTGTGTACATGATGTTTGGAACTGGAAGTTTAGATGGAGTCAATAGGAGATCATATAAGTAAATGTCAAGAAGAAGACCGGGGCCCTTTTCCATTTCGAGATTGTGAGAAGTAATCAGTAGGTGCTGAGAACAAGCAACTGGGAAGAAGAATAAAACAAAACAACAAACCAACGCCAAACATGCAGTTACATAAACAAAACAGCCCAGGGAGACAAGATCGCTGAGCTGAGGAACTACAGTCTACAGATAACAATGATAAGAATCAGAACTTGGTGTGGATTTAGTAGGTGGTCTTACCAATGACATTGTTAAAGGATTCTACCTTAATGAGAAGTTTTGTGTGTGTTTCATGGAGTCCCCTGAATCTGAAGATAGGATCTGAAATAAACACAGACAGATTTTAATATTCTATTTCTAATGCCTTTAAAATATTGTCTATCTCAATTTCCAGAATTATTTTGATTGGTTGCTTCTGAAACATAATTTTAGAGGTTTAATAAGCCACATCCTTCTATTTTCTTTATGTCTAGTTCTTTTTTATATGAAGCATTCATAGTTTATTTGGAGAACATTTCTATTTTATTCAGAATGTATAAATTTTGGGGAGACAACACAACAGTAGCTGCAATATCTATCTAGCTGCATTGTGCTGATTAAGTTTAATTAATTTAATTAAGTGAATAGAGGTGCTCAAGTGTAATGTGCACTTTCACAGCCCTCTGAGAACACAGCCATTACACATACTGTGAACAACACAGGGTGGAAAATCTATTTCTAAGCCCAAACATCATTTTCACAGGATCAAGATCTAAGGTCAGATGCTCACTTTTTCTTTCTCAGTCACAATTCCTATCCAGAGGTTTTACTTTTCCTTCCACTCACTTCAGACATGGAGCCAGTGCTGGAAGAATTCAGGATCTCTTGTGTGGAGATGGTCTGGTGACCTCTGAATGTCCCTGATTGGGGACACCAGGCAGAGTTTCCCACAGATGAATGGCTGAAGCCATGGAACACCATTCTGGGTTCCATGTGAGACACTTATATATAAAACTACGGAATCGATCTATTTTACAGAAGGCTAATTAAGAATCTAAAAAATGTAGTGCTGGGATTTTAGATATGTACTGCTTCTCACTCTCTATGTAGATTCTGGGGCGCAAACTCAGGCTGTCAAGAGTGTGTGGCTAATGTTTTCACAGGCTGGTCCATCTTCTTGGCCCAGATGATACTATGTATTATTTGCTTAAAACATGTTCATCACAGTCATGGAGGATGCTTTGATTGGTCCAGAATATAGTGGGCTCTTCAGCTTATTGTGAACACTTAAATTTATGGCTATGATTTGTTGATATTCTGTTATATTTATCTTTGGTTATTTATAAACAATCATCTTCAAAAAGATCACTGAAATTTAGAATCAAAAGGTCTCTTTAGGAACTGTGCTATCCAGTTGTTTTCAGTTTCCATTAGTCATTGGACTTAGGAAGGGAGACTACCCATGAAAAAGCAATCAATCAACTCTACATCTATTTGAAACGTGAGTGGGTTGTCAAGCCTAAGGTTTCTGTTTAAATATAGTCCTCCCAAACTCTTCCTTCAGGCTTCTTGAAAATTTCTAACTTAGTATGACCTATAATTCAAAGCAGAGAGTTGATATGGGTTCAAACCAAAGCAGCCATAGAATCAAACCATTTTAGTTGGTAATGAGCTCTCTTAATTGTTTTATTTAAAGAGTGTTGATGACTACCTGACAGAAAGACAAGATCAAGTTGAATAAACAACAGCTACTTGAACTCATTTCAGCATGAGCTTTAGGGACACACTTCTTACTGATGTTTTGTAGCCCAGTTTTACTTCATTTTAAAATTTATTATTTTATTTATATCATTGTTATTTATTTTTATT
>JAQHUG010000177.1:1923862-1971099 GCA_028555095.1 Dicrostonyx torquatus
CGTGTCTCATTGTCATGAAAAGCCCTAAGTTATTAAAATATTAAATGCCATATTCTGCAGTCTTTGAAAGATATGAAGAATGCCTATCTAAAATATATCTATGCATACTTAGAAAATCTAATATGACTACAAACTAAACTTTATTAATGCTACGTAAGATAGGTCTTGTAAAGATGCAAGGAAATGAAAGTTTTGAAGTACAGTGCTTTATTTATTGATATTAATTAGCAGTATTAATTAAAGGAAGTATAGGTGGAAATGTGGTTTTTAGAGAAGTTAGCCTTATCATGAAGTGATTGGCAACTTTCCAGGTTAATAAAAGCTAAAAGAAGTTGTGTTAGCTAATTAGGGTTTTTATCGCTGTGAAACGGCACCATGGCCATGGAAACTTTTATATGGAAAACATTTTATTGAGGAGGCTTACTTACAGTTTCAGAGGTTCAGTCCATTATCATCATGGTGGGTAGCAAGGTGGCACGCAGACAGAACTGGTACTGGAGGAGTAGCTGAGAGTCCTACATCGTTCAGGCAACCAGAATTGACTGACTGCCACACTGAGTGATGTAGTATGCAGAGACGGCTTGTTCTTTCCCAGCTGCCCAGACTCGAAATAACCACACAGGCACTATATTACTTGCAATATTATTTGGCCAAAAGCTTAAGCATATTTCTAGATTACTCTTATATCTTAAATTAACCCATTTCTATTGTTTTATATTTTATCACAAGGCTCATGTTCTATCAGTAAGGTTCTGGCATGTCTGTCTCCTGCAGTGGCTCCGTGGCTTCTCCCTAACTCTGTCTTCTTTCTCCCAGCATTCAGTTTAGTTTTTCCCATCTGGCTCTCTTCTGCCCTTCTATGAGCCCAAAGCAGTTTATTCATTAACCAATAAAAGCAACACATAAACAGAAGGACTTCCCATATCAGAGGGAAACTTGAGCAAAAGAGACCTCAATGCCTACCCCTGCAGTGACACACTTCTTCCCAAAAGGCCACACCTTCTAATAGTGCTACTCCCTTTGTGGAACATTTTCTTCAAATCACCACATTCTGATCTCTGGCCCTCAAATGCTTATAGCCTTATAATAATGTGAAAAATGCATTCAATCCAACTTCAAAAGTCCCAATAGTCTACAACAGTTTCAAACTTGTTCCAAAGTGTAGTCTCATCTGAAATGCATGGCAATTTCCTAATATAATTCCCTTGTAAAATCAAAATCCAAAAGCAGATCACATAATTTCAGCATATAATGTCACAGGATATACTTTACCATTACAAAACATAAGGAAAGGAGCATATCAATAAAATGCTCAACCAAAGCAAGATCAAAAACCAGCTGGACAAGCTACAAACTCTGCATCATCATGTCTGATATAAAAACACTCCTCAGATATCCAACTCTGTTCAGATCTCTTGACTGAAACAGTTCTTTCTCTTAGGCTGGTTCCACTCCTGGTTAGCTGCTCTCTTCAGCAGGTATCCCAAGACTCTGACATCTTGTCTAAAAAGCTATCAAATGATTAGATTCAGGTGATTAAAGATGGACAATGTCATTTATGAACAGAACCAGGGGAAGTAAAACAAAGGTGAAGACAATATTTTGACACAATGCAATGACCCGAATGCTGTCAACATAGACTACAAGAAGAAACACTTTGGCAGTCACTCATACATCAGAGACTAAGAAGAAATATTGAATATTGATGGGAGTGAGATAGAAAAAGCTATCAAGAGAGGGAAACTTAAAAAGGCTTCAGGAGTTGATGACATCACGGTGGAGGAGCTGGAGGCATCTACAATAGGCCCAGGGGCCGAAAAGCTTCTCAGACTTTTTTTTTCTTTTTTTGTTTTTTTTCGAGACAGGGTTTCTCTGTAGCTTTGGAGCCTGTCCTGGAACTAGCTCTTGTAGACCAGGCTGGTCACGAACTCACAGAGATCCGCCTGCCTCTGCCTCCTGAGTGCTGGGATTAAAGGCGTGGGCCATCACCGCCCGGCGCTTCTCAGACTCTTAAGGAAGATATGGGAACACTAAGTGATTTCCATGGAATAGAAGCACTCAGTCCTAATTCTCATATTCAAAAGAAGGACAAGCTGAACTGCTCAGATTGCAGGGGCATTAGTTTGTTGTGCCATAGCAGCAAGATCCTTTCCTCCAGCATCCTCCAAAGGTTCAAGGGCAGAGCAGAGGAAGTCCTAGCAGAGACTCAGTATGGATTGAGAGCTAACAGGAACACAATAGATTAGATCTTCACTTTGAGGCAATTGGCAGAAAAATACAAAGAATTTGGAAAAGACTTACATGTCTGTTACATTGACTTCAGGAAGGCATTCCACAGCATTTGCAGGAAAGGACTTTGGGAAACAAAGGTACCCAGAGAAAATTAAAAGAATACTAGAAAATGCCTATAAAGATACCCTTGCATCAGTCATAGTTTGTGGAGAGAGTCTAGCCTCTTTGACATCTTTGCATATACCTTGTATATGCAGCTGTCTATCCTTCTTTGGTCTTTTTTTAATTGAGTTCTACATTTTTCTCTGCTCCTCTCCCTGCCTCTCCCCGTCTTGTCAACACTCTCTCATGGTCCCCATGCTCCAAATTTACTCAGGAGATCTTGTCTTTTTCTACTTCCCATGTAGATTAGATTTATGTATATCTCTCTTAGGGTCCTCATTGTTGTCTAGATTCTCTGGGATTGTGATTTGAAGGCTGGTTTTCTTTGCTTTATGTTTAAAAACCACTTACTAGTGAATACATGTTATAATTGTATTTCTGGGTCTGGGTTACCTCATTCAAAATGATGTTTTCTAGCTCCATCCATTTGCCAGAAAAATTCAGGTTCTTTTTTTTTTGACATTTCTACACAGAGATTTGTGGTATTTAGCTTCCAGAGTTGCAAGAATGCGTCCTCTCACCACTATTCTTTAATATATTCCTGAAATTAATAATAGCAACAGCCCTGGAGGGTGAGGAGAATGGTGTGCAGATGTGTGGTGTGTGAATCAACAATTTCCATTTTGCCAATGAACAGTGCTACTTGCTGAATGTCCAAATGAGCTGCAGGCCATAGTAGAGTGGTGGAAGTAAATGAAAACCTTGGTATGAAAGTAAACCTCGAGACGATTGAGATACAGCATATGGGAAGGGCACATAAGGATTTTCACATTGTCATAAAGAATCAGAACCTCAAACAAATAGGCAACTTTATCTATTTGGAAGGAAACCTCAGGTGAAAGGAGGAAAATATTTCAGATATCAAGAGGTGAAAAGGAATAGCAAGACTGCACTCCAGGTACTTGGAAAGTTTTGGTCAGCAAGAGACATAATGACAACAACAAAATTACAAATATATGAGACTCTTGAGCTACTTTCTTTACACCTCTGAAGCCTGGACAATGAAATGCTCCCCAGAATAGCGGCTGATTATGTTTGAGATGGCATGTTTTAGGAGGATTCTAGGCATCACACCAAGAGATAGGTTGTGCAATGATGACATTAAGAAACATCTCTGTCTACAGAACGGAGTCAAGTACAGGATACAACAATGGTGCTTGATATACTTTGGCAATATTATGAGAATGAGTGATGGCAAATACCCAAAGATAGCACTGCTTGGAGGAGTGCACGGATAAGGCAAAGAGGAAAACCCCAAAAAACACTGGATAGAGACCATAAAGGAAGACTGTGGAACTTTGGGTATGGCAATAACACAAGCATTTAGAACTACTTGGCATAGGAACAATTGGAGAACTGCCATAAGTGGGCTGCCCAATTAAGCATTGTTAGGACACAGATGATGATGATGATGATGATTAAAAACTATCACACACACACACACAAGTAAGAACTACTCAATACCTGCCTTATATTGGAGTTCTTGCTCTGTGGCAGTTATAGCAGGCAAAATATTCAAAATAATAAAGATTAAGAAAACATCTATCATATTTAAGCCAAAGTCACCCAATTCTAGAATTGATGATAGTGTAGTCCTGTATTGTTTAGAATTTTTGTCTATTTGCTCTCTGTTTTTGTATAATCTTTTATACTCAAAATTTTATTGTCTGCACTCTCCTTACCAAGCAAACTGATTACAAACTTTTTCTCTGGTTTTCTTCCAAGGCAGAGCTAGACATGTTTTAAGTCATTATGGCACATTTGGGTTTGTGTTGTCTTTTTCTCCCTTATATTAACTTTATCATAACTGAAAACTCTGTAACCATAATCAGCATACAGTGGAATGTGTTAAATTTAAATAATTTGTTTGCACTTAGATAATACTCTAGTTAACTGAGTTGAGAAACAATTCTTGACTTCTGAATCCTCCTGGCTATCAGAATATAATAATACTTAGGTATTCCTGCTTCTCATCTTATATTTGACAAAAAACCTCAAAACAAAAACACTTATTCTACTTATCTTTCTTACAAGAATAATTCAGTCTAACATTTTTACATCTTCTCAGTACTCCTGTAGAACCAGTCATAGCCTTCATTTTCTATGCTTTATACTGATTATGACTTGAGAGACTGAGTGAATTGAAGATTAGAAAGATGGCAAACAATAGAATGAGTAGAGATGTAGGGAACTTTTTGAAAGGAGGAAGAAAGAACAGGGAAAGTATTTTTCTTACTGAGTTATTTGGGTATGACTAAAAATCTTGAGCCATATAGTGATGTGGAATTTTCCTCTGTATGCTATGAATATGTTTTATCATCATATATTAATAAAGAAGCTATTTTGGTCTATAGCAGGGCAGAATAGAACTAGGTGGGGGAAAAAGGCAGAGTCAAGATGACAATTTTTAGCCTGTGAAGGACACCAGAACCCTACTGAGAGGCCACACCCATGTGGTGATACACAGATTAATAGAAATGGGTTAATTAAAGTTAGAAGAGCTAGCTAGGGATATGTCTAAGCTATTGGCCAAACAGTTTTATAATTAATATAATTTCTGTGTGATAATTTAGGTCTAGGTGGCTGGAAATGAGCGAGCAGTCTCTGTTTGCAAAATGGTGCCTAACGTTCATTAGTGTACATCCACATAAAGCCTAAGAAAGTATATAAAAAGGGCTTTTAGACCCACAAAAATGGGAGTAAGTTAGAGTTTATTGGTAGTCACATATTTTCAAATAGGTTCTGTTTGCTGATGGTGAACAGAGGCACAGCTCCTTTAAGAGAAGAAGGCTTCCTGACTCCATATTAGTAACAAAAAAACTACAAGTTTTCTTTAAGAGATGGCTTTCTGGTTCATGCTGGTAGTACAGCTCTGGCTCTTTCAGGAGGTCTTGTACTTAAATGGGGTTTGTGAGCAGTGGGCTCCCTGAAGCAGGGACAGAGAGTATGGCTCACAGAGGTGGTGAACATACCTCCCTCCGCCATGTTGGTTGGGGCAGAGCCAACAGGCAGGGCTGTAGAGCTAGTTTTAGCCATGCCTGCTTAGCATTTTAAAACAAGGTGCTCCTGGTCACAAAATGATTACAGATGTGCAATAAAGATATATTCAGACAAAAATAAACATCTATATGGGTCATACTGTATTTAAAAAATGTAGATAGTCTTGGAAGAGAGAGAATGAAGAGTATAGACAAGAGTACAATCATAGATTAAAAGAATAAAGATAATAAAATGTTAAAAATAAATAGAGTAACAAAATATATGCCTAGTAATCCACATAAAGATGAAAAATGCACAGAGAGTCTGAATTATATGTTATTATGTTTTCTTAGAATATTTTGACTGCAGAGAGACATTTGATTTGGGAGCTACTAAGCGAAACCAACATGAAGGTATCTTGACTTCAAAATTTGAGTCTAAGGATATGTTACTTAGGAAAAGAGGTTCTGATTTTGTTTTCACAGAGGATGGAAGCTTGTAGATTCTTTCCAGACTAATGCGGTTTGATGGAGCAAAAACCCCCAAAAGGTCTCCATGAACCCTAAAATACTTTGCCCAACAAATAGCAGGAAGCAGTTTGGAGAAAACTATGCCCAAATTTCAAAAATGATTTTTTTAAAATATTTATTTTTATTTTAAAAGGGGTGGTTATAAATGTTTAATTGTCATAGTCAATTTCTAAAAAATAAGGGGGATATGTTATAGAGATGAATACTTTGCATTGTTTTGAATCTTGGTCTACTGATACAAATTGAAGGTTGCTTTTGTTCTACTGTGAATATGTATTTCTGTTCTTGGTTAAGGTATAGTGTTCATGCAGCTCATTTAAAAATTTAATGTGTAGTTAAGAAATACAGATTAATAGGTAGTCATCTATAACAATCACATTTTAATTATGCTAGTTATATATTCTAGATATATAGAGATATATTTCAGTTAGTGGATAGTCTTCAACACTTCAAAGACCTACAGAATATGCTATTTAAAATGTTTTAAGAACTTAAGACCTTTCTCAACAATGAGACATTTCTGCTTCTGGAAGAACCAATTACTTCAAGAGGATGTTAGGTATTGAAGAGGCTCCTTGTAGAGTTTGCTAGCCATTTGGGCAAGAAACTGCTCTTGCCTGGACTGAATGATAATATGCTCTATGAAATGGAAATTAGGACCCATGGAAAAATGACTACTGAATTTTCATAAAGAAGGTGAGACAGTCCTTCAGGGTTCCTGATTCATGTAAGAGTGTTCCAGATGTTCTGCAGGATACAAAAGAAAGTGACTGACAAACTGTCAATATAAGCTAAACAGTCTTTCAAATTTTCTGCTTCATGGAAAAGTTTGCCATATACTGTGAATCTGTAGACTGAGGATGGATGCCACAATGTTACAGAAGAACTTTGGGTGACTGTCCAGGCAGTAAGAAGTCTCTTTCAATTCTAGAGTTTTGGAAGTTGCTTACAATGCATTTCCTGTTTACTTAGGTAATATTAAATCCTTCTGGGGTCTTAATGGAGTTGAAAACAGATATTGTTTTCCTTAGTTATGATAAAAGATAAATTAGATATGAAACTTTAAACTCATGAAAACTATTGTAACTCTAATTCTTGCTTGATACCTGTTTTGTTATATGTAATTTTACTATTTTAATGTTAAAACCTTCCTTTTATTTTTTTATATTTTTTTATTTTTTATTACCATTGGTTAATTAGGAAGCTGCTTTGGCCTATAGTAAGGCACAATAGAGCTAAGTAAAGAAAGTAGGCAGAGTCAAGGAGATGCCATGAAGCTGTCGAATAAGAAGTTCACCAGAAACTTACTGGTCGGCCACAACATCATGATGATACATAGATTAATACAAATGTGTTAATTTAAGATGTGAGAGGTAGCTAGGAATACCCCCAAGTTATTGACCAAACAGTGTTGTAATTAATATAGATTTTGTGGGATTATTCAAATCTGTGTGGCTGGCAAATGAGCAAGCAGTCTCTTTTTACAATATGGGATACTTTTGCTGGTAGCATTTTTAAAATTTCCACGTAGTTAAGGTATATTCATGAAGAAATTTTCTATTTTTTCAACCAACATGACAAACAGATAAATCTTTCTACCAAATAAGAAAACAAAAATCACATTAAATTGAACAAGAGTAATACAGAACCAATAAAGCAAATCTTTTAGAAAGTCATTCAAGCACAAAATGGAATTATATATATGACAAAGATGTCATTGCAGATCAGTGAAGCAATACCATTAACGTGTTGGAATACTTATGGTCCTTTCTGCACACTGCCTGACAACACACAATAGTTCAGAACAGGAGCATAAATGAGAAATACAAAATGCTGAGGATTTAAGAAAATAAAAATGTCAATATTGTGAGAAATTCTGGAAATTGAGTTATTATTTCAGTAAACCACAGCATCAAGAAGCCATTATATATTAAAACTTCTTCATTTTTAAATGAAGAGAATAAAAATTATGACAGAGAGAGGGAGACAAATAGCACCACACTCATATAAAAAGAGTTAAACAACAGAATATAAAAGTAAATACCATAAATTAAGTAAACAAAGACAAACTCACAAGGAAGTTAAAGTAAACATACTTTTGACACGTCAGAAAAATGCAATTGTTTAATGCACATAGGAGCACCTATTCTAGTAGGACACTAAGACTGTCCTACAGCCAGAGTCAAGGCAAAGACTGAAAGCTTAAAGGTGGAGCTGAAAGGCATTGAAGACACAATAAGAGCTTGATCCATGTGTCACTCACATTCTGGTGGATGAAAATCTGTGCTTCCAGAGGCAGTGCGAATACCCAAACACCCCTGGAGCATGCACCCAGGGAGGCACCATCAGGTTCAGAGCCTGAGCCTACCATGAAGAAGACACAAGAGAAAAACTCACTGTTCTTTCTGAATGTCAAGCCCCACAATGACCAGCTCAATGGGACTGCAAAGTACTCTGTGACGCTGCTGTGGCTAAGACCAGCACTTTCATCAGTCCTGACAGAGAAGATGTCTTATCTTAGCCTGGCTCTTGATTATGATACTTGTATTTATCCAATAAAATTGGGGAATTTACACTAAATGTACCTGACTGATTCCAAACACCACCCCCATTAACATTAAAAATTATATTATTCCATTAGGTACCATGAAAATTAGAAAACAGTATCACAGTGATATGCCATGTAACCAGCACCAGATTTATAATAGTTTACAAATCTGTCATGAAGTGCTGGTGATACAATATTTGAAAAATTATTCTTCCTGTGATCAGTTGAATGTATGCATACCATAAATATCAGCAATTACATATTTTGAGTTTATCCAAGATGATTTTTTTATATTAGGTGGAAATTATAAGACAATTTTTCAGGTGTGATACTAATAAAACAAATGAAAATTTTAAAGTTTTCAAAATAACTTTCTTATCTATTTTTAGGAAAAGTATAAACATATTGCTGTTCACGAAAACAGAGTACTGAATGACAGCCACATTTGTCGATCAGTGTTTCCTAAAGTCCTCAAGATCAGCAGCACCACCTCTCAGTGTGTTAGATGTTCAAACAGGAAAAGTAACTGATATATACATATGTGATAACATCCCAAAGCAACATGTAAGTGTGGTTAATATGAGAGCTTCTGGATAAATGTTAGTGTCTGGAGAAGCACAATAGCATAGTCGTGAAAGATGAAGATCACTTTCAAGGCATGAGGATCTTCTCCCTCTTAAGGTAGTTCAGGGTGCACAGATATTGATCACTAGTGCTTAATATGACCATACATATTGGAAAGGCACATTTGGATAAGTATGAATAACAACCACTCCTCTCTCTCTCTCTCTCTCTCTCTCTCTCTTCTGTCCTCTCTCTTTCACACACACACATATTAATTTGCTAAACAAACATTTAGTGAGCACTAGATGTTGTTTATTCTTGGTGCTGATACCATGGTGAGAAAGAGTTAAGTCCAGTTCTTGATCTTGTTTTGCAAAAGTCAGATATTAAGCACAATACCATAACATTTGTGCCACCATTGCACTGGTACATCTTTCTGACAGGTAGCTCTCGGACCTGAGTCATATTGATGATTACCTTGGATAGTATACAAAGTAGCTTCCAGTGATATAAATGCTAGGCAGTAGGGGTACAGCTTCTAGCTGGGCCCCAGATAAATTTCTCTATGTCCAGTGACATAAGTAAGTTATCTTCAGCAATGTGTCCTTCCTTGTCAACAACCTGATGTTAGATAGATTGTGGGTTTAGAGAAATACTATTATTTTGCTAAAGAAACATGGCAATAAAACGACTACCAATGACATCTTACAAAACTGTAGGTCAGTCCTGCCTTAGTTAGGGTTTTTATTGCTGTAAAGAGACCCCATGATCAAGGCAACTCATGAAGGAAAACAAGTAATCGAGTGGCTTACAGTTCAGAGATTCAGCTCATTGTCCTCATGGTGGGATATGGTGTTGTGCAGGCAGACATAGTGCTGGAGAAGGAGCTGAGAATTCTACGTCTTAATCTGCAGGCAACAGGAAGTGATCAGAAACACTGGGCATATCTTGAGCATCTGAAACCTCAAAGCCCATTCCTCTCTCTGTGACACACTTCCTCCAACAAGGCTACACCTTCTCCAACAAAGCCAAACCACCTAATAGTGCCACTCCCTATGAGTTCATAGGGGCCAATTAAATTCAAACTACCACAAGTCCCTTTCTCAGTGCCCATCAGAAAAGCTTTTTCTTTCAGCAGATGGGAATTAATTTGATCAGAGAGAAAAAGAATTTAGACTACTCATCCTAAATGGGATGCCTTCATCAAACCACAGGACTCAGGGATCTGTGTGGAAGACGTGGTTATGAGCCAGAGGTGGAGGCGGGCTCCAGGGAAACAGTATCTTCCACACATGACAGGATGCACCTAGACTTCCCGGGGACTGTAGCAGCATTCATAAGACCTGTACAGGTTCAATCCAGATGGAGTCCCAGGACTGAGAGGGGTAAGTGGATATGGGGCCCCATCCTTCATCAAGAAGATATTTGCAATTCATACCTGCTGGCAAAAGGAATATCAGTTCTCCATGAAATATCACTGGTTTTTTCAACCACACACCAGACAATCTCTATATTCAGGAGTAGTTGGCTGCTGCAAAATGAACTCAATGATTATTTTTTGATTGCTTCTTTCATGAAGGTTTTGTTTCTTTAATTTCATTTTCTGTTTTATTGTTTTTGTATTGTTTTGACTTTTGTTTGTTTTGAGAAAAGAAAGGGGAAGAGAGAAAACATGAAGTTGTGTATAAAAGGAGTAGGGAGAACCTGAGAGGAGCAGGGGAGGGAAAACATGCTCAAAATATACTGCATGAAAAAGATTTTAATAAAAAAATGGGAAAAATAGAGGCCTGCATACTGCTACCATGCCACGGCATGTGGAAGACACCCACAGGATTGCCTTCTGATGCCACGCCAGGTGGTTAGAGGACAACAGGGCAGAACTGCATCTAAGAACTGCTGAACAATAGGAGACACCTGAGATGCTCCTGCCTATAGCACAAAACTGAAGATGAGAGTGGTGATGGACAGCCTGATGTGAGCAACCCCTTGAAGCCATGGAGATACCCTGGTCTATGCTATAGTTGAGGACCATGTCTAGAGCTGTGGCCCTATAGTAGCAGTGGTCTGGGGATTGATGCCCATGCCGTGTGACCACCAAAGGCCATGGGGATGTGGTCTGGGATACTGCCCAGGGCATGTTGATGTTTGAGGGTTGTGCACAGCTGAGTGAGGCACTTGGGAAAGCAGTACCCTCACCTCACCTGGGCAGCACAATGAAGCTGGCCCGAGTGGTGTGGGTGCAGGTAGCTGGCTCTGAGGGTGGGAGCACTGGACAAATCAGACAAGCTGGCCCTCCTGGTGGCAGGAGAGAAAGAGGCCTGTCCAACTTAACTACAAGCCAGGGTGAGATCCAAGGCTTTGGCATTCAGCATCTACCCCATCTAAGAACTTCTGAGCCACATGAAGCAGACAACCCTGCAGAACCAAAACTGAAGGATTTCCAAGACACAGGCAAACAGCAGGATATCTGAAAGGAGTCCTGGCAAGGATCCAGTATTGATAGTGGAGCAGAAGCCAGAGGGCTGGGACCAGAACAATGATTCAATGCAATGAGCACCTGTTTGGGCAAAAGGGGAGATGGGTGACACACCACGACCATGGTGTTCCACAGGCTCCAAAGTGAGCTGTTTTTTGTTATTATTTGTTTTTTAATTTTCATTTTTTCATTTTTATTTTTAATCATTTTTATCTTTTAGTTTTCTTTGTGGGGAAGGTTGTAAGGGTGGAGGACAGATTTGGAGGGATGGGGAGATGAGTGGGATTGGGGTGAATGATACGAAATTCACAAAGAATCAATGAAATGATTTTTACAAAGGCAAAAGGATATAATCTCACAGCACAACAGCGCCGAGTGCTCAAGAAGAACAAATGCCATGTTAGCAAAGCTATGCTACACCAAGCACAGCGGACATCAGACTGTAGAAAGCCATCCATGTGTCTAGCTGCTTCCAGAATAGCTTCTCCCTGTGGTAGCTTAGATGTCATCCTAGGGACTTAGATGGTGAAGTCCCTGACTCACAATGATGCTTTGCTGTTCATTAAAGCAAAAAGAGTAGAGTTGTGCTTTGACTGTTCAGTGCCCTGTTTTCCCCTTTGAACATAAATCATTAGTCGTAGAAATTATGAGTCTGATTTAACTACAAATGGGCAGGGATTTTATAAAATGTTTCCAGAAAGAGGAGAAGAACTGAATAGATTGACAGGTGTCAGTTATCACAACAGGGAAATTGGGTTAAAAGGAATGGAGCCAATACAAATGGGGATTGAGTCAGAAGAAGACATAATAATCATCAGCTTGGTAAACGTGGGATGAACAAGCATTTCTCTCAGTGCGGAGAGGTTTCTGAGCCAGATAGGTAAGACAGGACACCTGGAACCAACTATAAGAAGTGGAGGGAGGGACTGAGTGAGGCCTGTAGCCTTAAGAAGACAGAATCAGGTCTGTGGTTTGTTGGGGTTGTGGTCTTTGTCCTAAAACGAATGGGTGTTCATTTAACTTTGTGAAGTTCGGTGTTTAGAAGCAATCACGTCTACTGAATGTGCCGTGAGGCAAGAGGCAAGAGTTGGGGTGATCCTCCAGGGTAACATGGCAGCTCGGAAGCTGTCCTGTGTACTCGATGAATGAGAAGAATGTCTTAAAGTGAGACGCCCGTAGCTAGAAGACTAACCACCCTAGTAGGTCAAACTAGGGAATCTCAGGAACTTATTCCCAGCCCATGGATTGTAAAGCTGACTGTTCCTTGTGTACAAAGAAGGGAAGCTACTAAATACAGCTCTCTTAGACATCTGACGCTTGTGCAGTGCATGATGGGTACTGTCCTGATGACCAGAAAAGCCTAGACAGAAAGCTTATCCCTGCACGTGCTCCTGACTAAACCCCAACCGTAACAGACCTGGGGAGAAGCCACCCAACATTTCACCGTTTTGTTGCCTCTTTTGTTATCCCTTTCACTTTTAAATGCATTTAGTAGTGTTTTGGTTTATTTTTAGTTCATATTATCCTTTAAAAACATTTATGTTTTATTTTTGATTCTAGTTCTTACATTTATGCAATGTTCTTCACATTTTTTTTGTTATTTTGTAATCAATATTTTATAAACCTTTTCCTGTTTTCTGTCTATTTGCCATTCTTCATTTTACTTTTTTTTTGAGTTACCCATATATGCTTTTCAATTTTCAGTGTCCTTTTATTCTACTGTATAATTTCAATTATCCATTTGGAATTATTTTCTTCTGCCTAAGGACTTAATTTCAAATTCTTTTTTCTTTTGTTTTTGAGATTATAATTACATAATTTCTCACTTCCCTTACTGTCCCTCAAACCCTCCCCTATCTCTCACCTTGTTTGCTTTCAAATTTATGGCTTTATTTTTCATTAATGGTTATAATATGAATATATATGCATATACATATGTATTAGTATGTATATTATGTTAGTGTATATAAATATGTACTCACACATAGAATATATCATAAATACATTATCACAATCTGCTTAGTCTTTATAATGTTACTCATACGTATGTCCCCAGGGCTTACAATTTGTTATTGGATAACCAATTGGTGTACACTTCCTTATAGACGACCATTTTTTCCACTCTCAATGTTCTTTGCTTGTCTGTAGTTCTTTGTGTAAGGTTGAGGCCTCTTGGGCTTTCCCACCACCCAGTTTAGCAAGTCTATTGGAGTGTCTTTGTTCAGCTCATATTTAGAAAGTTATGTTGGTGAGACCTTATGGGTATAGCCTCTGCCACAATCTTACATTAAAGTCTCTGATTCTCTGGATCTTGTAATCTTTCTGTGGGCCTCTTCTGCAATGTCCCCTGAGTCTTAGGTATGAGAGACTTTTGTAGTTGTATCCATTGGGAATAGGCCCACAACTCTGCATTTTGTTGTTGTTGTTGTTTTTTTTTGTGGTTATCTGTAATTGTATCTGTCTTTTGCAAAGAGAAGTTTTCTCGATGAGGAGTGAAGACTATACCTACCCATGGGTTTAAGAACACATTTATATTATTGTTAGGGATGACACTGGTTTAGTAAATTAGTGGTTGCAGATTTTCCTCCGATATTCATAACCTCACCAGTACTGCACAGTTGTCTAGCTTTCTAGTACCAGGAATGATTTTCCTTTTGTTGAGCATGTCTGAAGTCTAATTAGAGAGTCATTTGTTACTCCAAGTTATGTGTGCCAATATTGCACCCTTAGGGTTATCATGCCATACTCATTATTTTTGTGGTTCACAGGCACCATAGTTGGGTAGACTGTTAGTTGCTCAACTTTCGATGTTTACACAGTGCCTTTTAATCCTGTGAAAGCTAGTCTTCAGGTTGGAGACATTCAGGTCGGCTTCAGCTTAGGGGCCTGTTGGGCCTACCAATGTGAACGGTATTTTTCATCAGTAAGGATTTAACTTCTGCTTATGGGTGGCAACTATAGGGAATACTAACAGTAGGCGATATGGGGACTAGCAGCAGGTGATATGAGGAATAGCAGCAGACAATGTGGGGACTAGCAGCAGGCGATATGGGGACTAGCAGCAGGCCATATGCTTACTTTATTTCTCCTTGCTCCCCCACCATGCACTCCTAATTCTACATTTATCCTAATTTATAACTTCAAAAAGCACTCTACATCATTTTTGGCATTTTCAGTTCTATAGTTGTGGGTACTCTATTGGTTAATTTTAACTGATTTTTGGATGTATTACTTTACCATATTCTGTTTGGCAGTAGTGATTCTGTAGTGCCTTCTCTCCTTTCTGAGTGGTACTGTGACTGAGGTCTAAAGAATGGAACTAAGAAGTTCCCCAAATAAAACTGGAAGAGATACTTACATTAATGTATTCACAAACTGCAAGGAATAAACACACACACACACACACACACACAAAAACATGAAAAACAAAAGCGTCATGGTAACTCGGTTATCAACCACAAAGATACTGCTATGTTTGAGATACTTGAGAAAGGATTCAAAGGTCTGCTTCTAAGAACATTAAAAGCTACAAGGAGTAAAGAAACAAAGGTATAAAATAAATAAATAAACCAGTCCAGGACATAGACATGAAAATCATTGATGTCACATTCTCCCTTTTTGCAGATGACATTATCCTGTACTTAAAAGACTAAATTAAAGAATCTACCCCAAATTCTAAGACCTTAATACTCAATGAAAGAAATACACAAAAACCAACATATAAAATTCAGCAGTTTTTCCATGTTTCAGTAATGAATTTGTTTAAAAAGAATTCAGGCAAAAAATATCCCACTCCTGTAGCTTCAGGATAGATCTCACAGATCTTGAGAACACCGTTATTTCTTTACATCATTACACGGATTTGTTACAATGAGGAGGAAAGCATATTTCAAAATCAGAATCTTTCAACACTGTACACAAATGTGATAAAGGGTTAAGTGGTAAGTTAGTACATAATTGCAGATAAACATTTAAATGTTACATTGTTGGGCCAACATTTTCTCAGGGCCTGAACTCCAGGCCTGTAGGACAGAGAAAATCCTGGCTTGACTTTGAACCAAATGAGGAATGAGACAGCAAAATCTAGGTAGACACCCCTCCAGCCAGAGGGAGGGCTTGGCTGTCTCTCATTGGCTGGAGGTACCCCCAAATCACACGAAGTCACTTAACCTATATAAGCTGATGCTCACAGTAATAAACAAAGTTCCTGCTTTAATTTGACTTTCTTTGCAGCTGATTGTCCTGCATTTAGGGGCTGTGGAATGGGCGGATAGCGTACTCCCCTTTTTCTGGGGAACAAGGAGGCTACGGAAACCTAGCATTACATCATGAGGATTTCTTTGGTGGAATTAACTATACAGCAGTTAACCATGATCCATGAACTTTAGGGTATTTATTGGAGTTTGCACTTCGATTCAGAATACATCCTGAGTTTTTTTCTCTTAGAATAATGAACTACAGTATTCCCGTGCCATATAAATATTTTATTTTTCATGTATTCCAAGAATGAACTTGATTTATGTAATGGAGGCGACTTATCTATGCAGTTTGTCAAAATAATAAGTGGACAATGGTGTCTGGCTTTAATATGTGGTTTTCGTTATTACATAAGATATTAAAGTCTTTTCATAGTTGATCACCATTTGGTGTTCATGAAATCTTGTGTGCTTCTTCTTTGTATGATTTAACTTTTTGTAATGAATTACTTGTCTTAGAAATCAATATTTCATAGAAAAATAAATTTCATTCTGAATTTTTTTTGGTTTTTCGCATTCTGAATTTTTTGAGAGCCACCTTTTGTAATCTTGCTGTTTAAAAAAAGTGACATTTTTCCAGACAGCTAGTCTTTACAGTTTTTACTCATTAACATGTAGCACATGACTGCAAATTTCTCTTTTTACAGTTCAATGAATCGTCCTTTCGTGTCTTGTTCCAGAATAGAAACCAAAACCACAATGTACACATATACCTCTTGTTTATCTTTTCGTGTAAATGTGTGTGTGTGTTAGTGTATGATGGAACTCGTATACTGTGTATTTTATATTATTATATCATAGAAACCATCTAGCAAGTAAACTCCTGTCACTGTCTTCCACTTTCCATTCCAATCATCTATGATTAGTTTCACTTACCTGAAAGTGGTTCCTTTTCGTATGTTCTTCTCCTGTAGAGAATGGCACCATTTCCTTGTCTTTTCAATTCAGTCAACTGTTTTTTTTCTTGCTCAAGTATCATTTCTTAGAGATGTCTTATTGGATCTTCCTGTTTTATTTCCGTATAATAATTTATTACAGATATCTTTTGTCACACTGTGGGTTTGTGTGTGTATATGTGCTTCTCAGAGTTATCTTTAAAACTTTAAAAATATTTGATGATTGCTTCTATGCTCCATAAGGTGACAGACCTCCTAGGCACAGAAGTCATGTTTGTATTCACATATCATTTCACCCCCAGCACATGTGTGGTGTCTAACATGATACTGATCATCTTGTCTTACAATTGGCTTGGACTTAATAACAAGTTGAGCCTGTTATTACTGGCCATTTCTCTACCCAATGCTAAGGTCATTAATTATTAACTTCTGAAGATTGTTAGTTCATTCATCTTGTCTTTAAGGTTTGTGGCATTTATTAGGATTATGCTATTTAAACTCAGATTTTATTGTTTTCGATTTCTATTCATGCCTAATGATTGACTTCCAGTGGTTTCTGGTAGATTTTCTGTGGATGCCAGCATGATATATTTACTGGCTTGTTTGTCACATTCAGCAGGAAATTTTATCCAGGTCTCAGGACCTGTGAGGATTTCTTCTCTGTGTATCTCTAAGATCTAGCACAAGTATCTCTAGATGGAGCTATTTAACCTTTTCTTTTATACACCAAAACCATAAGAAATAAAGTCAAAGGGACTTTGTCAAGGTGTTTGGTTTATGGAGTCTAAGTCACAGCTTTTTGAGGATTGCTAAATGCTGTTGTTTCTGATCATGTGCCCAGACTTAATCCCTTCTTTTATCCTTTTCCTTATCACAAAAAAAAATATGTCTCTGAATGTTCTGTGTGAGCAAAATAATTCTTTGGTCTGAGTTAAATGAGACAGTTGATAAGAACATTGTTACTTACTATCTAGCTCAGGCTGGCCTCTTATGGCATGCATTCCCCTGCCTCTGCTTCTGGGTGGGGAGGTTGTAGCTGTGTGCCACGCTCAGCTTGCAACACTGTGTCTCTAGACAATGATCTCCTTGAATGGAGAAGCAACATCCTGGTTATGTTACAAGTCCAGATCCTGAAACTTGCTGATATAAAATGGTGGTTGCCAGCTACATCTGACTGATTACATTGTCAAAACTAATTAAAATGGAATAAAATTTAAAATTCATTTCCTCAGGTACACTGAACCAAGATAAAATGAAATTATAATTCAGTTTCTAGGCACAGTCCAAGAATAATACCTTATGCATTTAGTAGGTTATCAGATGGATATTACTTATATGGAATTTTTTTCACCATAAAAGTGTGAGTTGACAACACTGTTCAGTAATTGATTTCTTACTCAAACTGTAAATATTTAGGTATGTTCTTTTAAAAATAGTCATTGGAAAGAGAGAATGAAAAATAAGCAAACCATCAGCTCCTACTGAATTCTAGTATGTTGTAGAGAAGACAGAAGGTGAACAACTTTGTGTAATGGGTATGGGCTGCACAACAGACCCACAGTACAGAAAGACAGAGGGGCTGAGTGTTACTTTGAAGTACAACCCTGCCGAGGTGTTGTTTTGTTTTGTTCAATAGTCTAAAGCAGGTTTGTCGTTAAACATAGTTTGCTTCAGAGATACAGAAAATGTTGCTTTCATTCTAGATCTTCTGATGTAGCGAGGATAGGGATTTCATAAGTTTCAAAATGTATAGATTTCTTGCTCACATGTACAGTGCTCTAAACCACATTCCTTATCAGAAGCTGTAGGAGAGAAAGCACTTACCACAGCAGAGGTACTATTAATGCCTGTGCTAAAGCTGAACACAAACAAAATTTTATGCTGGCTTCCTATGCCCATGATCTCATTAATTTTTTAAGTTCCATTTGCTTATATTATTTTCCTCTTGGTTTTTAAATAAATTAGTTTAATGCTTGTTTCTACATGAAAATCATGCAGGGTACAATAAATAAATTTCTTGAAGGCATCAGGACCATAACTTGGTGATAATATGGCAGTATTCCAAGAGACAGCCGTGGCTCTGCTGCTGAATACAGAGTACTCACTTCTGCTATGTGTTGCACAGACAGACGATGCAGGTACAAATCTTCTGACACTTTCTGTGCTCTGTGGTTTAAGTTCTGTCATTGGCTTGATTGTATTCCTTAGCAACCGTGGCAGGGTGTTTATGTGTGATTGCTGTCTCTGGGAAAGCAGCACCTTAATCATGTTTGCTCTGCACTCAGCTGGAAAACTACTCACCGTCAAAAGTAGTGACAGTAGAACTTACTGAAGAGGGAGAGCAGAAGACATGTTGGTCACAGATAGTGGGAATATGGAGAGCACAGAAGTCAGCGTGTAGTAGCCAGTATAAGGTCAGTTGTCATGTCCTGTTTAAGTTTGAAAGACTCTGGGAATGAGGAGGCCCATCTCCAGCTCCCTCAAAACTCTGATCCTGATGAAAGACTGACTTCCTAATTCTATAACCACAGAAAAGATAAAAAAGCAAGTAGCTACAGGTGTAAAGATGCCACATCCTAGAAAATAGAAACAGACTATTTTCAAATTAAGTTGCTAATGTTTATCCTGTGATGTGAAAATGCCTACACTGGAAAGAAGAAGGTTGAAGCCCACTCATGGGAGGGGGATGGGGAGGACCCTCTGTCTAAGACTCTCTCCATCAGGACCTCTAGCTTACAGCCTCACTATTCCCAGTGGGTTGTGAGTCCATGATTGGGTGATGTCATTTATCTGCTTATTATTTCTTTTACTTAGAAGCCTCACCCGAGGGATGCACTGTTCAGCCTCAGTATCTCTCAGTTGGGAACTCCAGTTGGCTAACTTTAACAGAACTGCCCCATTAAGTTTTTGCTGGATAGTCAGTTTCTGTGGGATGCTCATAGCCTCCTGATTTAATGGTGTTAACTTCTGTTTACTCTCAGAATCAGACTACAACAATTGTCTCTGCCAGATGTTATGACCTCCAGGGTTGATGATATTTTGCTGCCTATCTGCTGCTGTCTCCACTGCTCGCTATTTGTTCCACAACTTTTGCATGTTATACACATAGCTCACCCATTCAAAATCTAAAGCATAGTATCATAGATTCTTCCCTTGAACATGTGGAACTCAGTGAAACGTGAGAAAAGATGTTTCACTCCAAAGAAATGGTTCATTCCACTTTTGATAACTTAGCATTGTGAGGGCTAAGGAGTAATTTTTCACCTAAGGATGAAGTGGCTAATGGTAGGTTCCTGTGCTTCTAAAATCTCAGGCAGGCCAGATTTGACTCTGGGCTTTGCACTACCATTGGTAGAACCTGTAGTGGGAAGCACTGACACATAGAATTTGAAATAAGACTAGAATTCTTTCTCTGATTTCAGGTAGTGTGTTTCTGTGTTGAGGAGCTGAGATAGCATCTGCCTGTAAAGAATTTTTAGTGAGTACTTGCTGTAACATAATGTTCTCGGGTTTTATACTAAAAGAGCATGTGTTGTTTTAATCATGTCTCACTTCAGTCTATTCACTTAAGATTTTATTTCTTTTAGGACCTTGGTTAAAGGCAAAGCATGGAACACTAAAAGCAAAATACATGCCAACAAATAACAGTAAAGTATAATATTTTTCATAAGGTGGTTATTTCAGGCCTACTTAATTTTAATTTTTATGCACTAGCTGAAGATATCCTCAGTAAAACAAAAACCCATGTTGGAAAGAAAAGCATGTTGATGATATTCTTTTAGTTCTTGGCAAGCAACCCTTGTGTTATTTTGTAAGTGGGTATTATAAATATCAGTCTGAAACTTATAGGAGCTAATTAAAATATAATTTCTTTTTCTCTTGATACTAAAATGGTAAGAAATTTTAGGTCTCTATGTATTCACTCTATATGAACAAGAGAAAAATGTCATTTAATAGTTATTTGAGGCCTCAACAACTTAAAAAAATTATATTCATATTCTCTTTAAAATTAAATACAAATCAGTAAATGACATGAATGTCATTCAAATATATTTAGCTGTTAGTATAGTACAATGGTTTATTGATTTAAAAGTCTTTAGATATGCATTATGACATAGGTTGGTGAAATTATGTTATAGAATTTTTGAAACATGGGATTTTTACATAAAAATTATTGTGAAGTGAGTTTCCAGAAAACAAAGTTGGAAGATACTTTAAAATAGCTATAGGCACTTGAGTTCCAAGCATTTGCTGATGCCTTATTTGTTTCCCCATTTCTTCTCTCCCCTTTTCTGTTTTTTTTTAAAGAATAAAGCATTAGTTTTTCATTATTTAGTCTTATACAAAAATTCCCACTCCTCAAGGAAACTGGATTGATGTTCACTGTATTCTGAGAGTATTAAGGTCTACTTCCTTGAGTAAAATAATCCTTGCTTCATGGCTTCCCTGTCTGCTAGACATCACTCATTTTTTTCCATTTCTATTTCTTTAGGTATATCCCCCATTAAAAAATTAATATGTAATTTATGGATAAGACCAGGGATGGAGTATAGAATCTGTGTTGATGCTTATGATCCTGTATTTGAGACTGATTAGTCCCTAGGCATTGGTATTCTTTATAGTTGAGAGATTATATTAAGTATGGTAAAGACATGTGACCTATTGGATGCTCAGGACTTTAAAAAGTATGTAACAGGATTTCTTAGAATTCAGGTCTAGTCAAAGGCGTTTCAGAGTAATAATTGTTAGGCAGAGTGGTGATTCCTTGGGTAAATCCTAATCAAAGAGTTCCTATGATGGGACCTAGTCTGTCTCTCTTCTTTGAGTTCAAATGCATATTTGAGCATTGGCCCTAAAGTTATTTCTTTTTATAAAAAAATTTATTGATTTTTATTGAGCTCTACATTTTTCTCTGCTCCGAAGTTCTCTCATAAATGTTGTGAACTAGTCAATATATTTCTAACAATTATCATTTTTCTCATTTAGGATGGATGGACAGTACTTGAAGAAACATCATTCTTTCAAGAACTCAAAATCTAATTTTACATTTTTTTTCTTGTTTTGAGAGAAGGAAATGTGCTGTTGGCATCTCATGGTGATAACCTAGAAGTTCATTCTGTTACTAGAACCCATCTTGAGTAGTCCCTTTCCTCAGTGTCTCTGGCAGGGTAGTTATAAGATTCCAAATACTCAAGTGCAAGACTGCGGTCTCACTCATGGCTTCCTCTCCACTATGCTGCCGGGTGTGGACCATCTGCAGCCTTCCATCCTCTGTGAGATCAATAAATCTCAGCTGTGCTGCGTGGCCTAGCCATACATAGATATGCACTTTTACAAATACAAAAATTAAGATAAATTACACTCTAATGAATTAGTGGTGTATATATTACTGATATATGACATTAGAAGATTGAATACTCAGATGAATTTTTAATTTCTCTTCAGAAGGAATATTTGAAACCTGAGATCGTGTGATTTGAGAATATTTTTAATGCTTTGGTTGCAGCCTACGTCCTTATTTCTCTGCTCGGCTTATGTCCATTTCATGTCCACTATTGGCTTAGGCAATGGGCCACCTCAGCAAGTATTCTTCCACCTCTTATGTATCAGGATATCAGATATTATCTAATCTTTGAAGACTTTACTTCTGGGAGAATAATAATTCCAGAGTAGGACTATTTTTCTGTTTAGGTGGAACTCAGTATCTTCTATGAAACATGATAAAGTCCTTGAATTTAGCTCTGGCTAACTAACAAACAGAGCTATCTCTTCAGACAAAGTAGTTTATCTCTTACGAAAGACCTCAACTACAGACAGCCAATACATGGGTGAAGAGGAACATATTTTAAAAGACACAAAATTTTCAATTTAAAATATGGCAAATTTGGCCCAGTTAGTTTTAAAGTGCCCTATGGAAAGACTGAGAATATATCCTAGAGGTAGGATGCTTGCCAAGCATGTAAAGGGCCCAGAGTTTGATCCTCAGCACTGCCCTGACATTCCCTCTACTGGAAAAAAAAGAAAAGAAAAAGAAGTCTTGTTCTTAAGAAACCTGCATTTAAGAGAAAAATGCAGACCTCAATAAAAATCAATAAAAAAGAAACCTACAATTAGAGACCCACCACTGGAGAGCGTTTAGGGACTGAGAGCTGTTGGAACACTCAGTCCTAAAGGGGATGTCATCTTCAAATCTCAGGACTTGGGAAATTAAGAGGAAGCAGACAGATTATAAGAGCTGAAGAGATGGATGACTCCACGGAAGCAGTGCCTTCTAGACACAGGAAGACTGATGCACATACGAACTCACAGAGACTGTGGAAACCTGAAAAGTTCAAGTCAGATGAGGTTTCAGCACTGGGGGGGGGGAGGCAGACACAGGCTCCCACCCCTAACCCAACAGCTATCTATAATTGACACCCACTTGTGAATGAGAGCTTCGTTTTCTTCAGTGGAGTCTCTCTGGGCACATTAGCCACCCTTCAGGGGAGAGCCCACACACAGGAGAGGACAGCCAACACAAAATGAGCTCAAAGGAGCTTTTGTAAACATTTTGTATCATATTACTTTGGGCATTTTACTTTGTTTTATTGTCTTTTGCTTGTATGTTATGGTTTCCTTGAATGTAGGTGTGTGTTGTGTCATGTGTGTGTGCGCGCACGTGTGTAAGAGAGAGATAGTTTATTTTGTGTGTTTTAATTCTGATCTGTTTTTTTTTGTTTGTTTGTTTGTTTGACTGCCTCTTTGTTCATTTTCTAAAGAGAGAAAGAAAAGGCATGGAATTGGTTGGATGAGGAGGTGGAAAGGATCTGAGAGGAACTTGCAGACGGGAAAAGATGATCAGAATACATTGTATGATCTTTCTCTGCATGTACTGTACAATATGTTACTGTTTTTTACATGTCTTACCAGCCTTTTATCGCAAAATATTTTAATTATAATATAAATTATGCTTTGTTGCATAATTTTTGCAGTTTGCTTTTGCTGATTCTCTTCCCTTTCTCTTCTCCTCATCCCCCTGAT
This sequence comes from Dicrostonyx torquatus, assembly GCA_028555095.1. NCBI lineage: Eukaryota > Metazoa > Chordata > Mammalia > Rodentia > Cricetidae > Dicrostonyx > Dicrostonyx torquatus. Next base: position 1,947,526 of record JAQHUG010000177.1, read on the forward strand.
ACATTGTACCCTTGTACACCAGTAGTCTTCTTTCTGCTTTCATGTTATGTGTGCTCTTTGTCATCACCTACTCCAAGGGTCTCATACTTAATGTGACAGCCTATATAACACTCACTATATACATACACACTCTCTCATCTATCTATCTATCTATCTATCTATCTATCTATCTATCTATCTATCTGACATATATATATATATATATATATATATATATATATATGATGCTGGTTAGTTTTTGACAACTTGACAAAACCCTAGACATTTCTGGGAAAAAGGAATCTAAACTAGAGAACTGCCTTCATTAGATTGTCCTGTGAACATGTAAGTAGGGCATTTTCCTTATTAACAACTGATTGTGGGGGCCCAGCGCACACTGGGTGATGCCAGCAGTGGGTAGGTGGTCCTTTATGATATAAGAAAGCTGAAGAAATTAAGGAGAACAAGACAGGAGGCAGCTTCCCTCCCTTGTTCTTGTTTCTGCTGTCACTTGAGTGCCTGCCCTGATTTCCTTCAGTGATCAACTGTGATTGGGACACATTAGCCAAATAAACACATTCCTCCCCTCCAATTGTTTTTGTTCAGTATTTATCACAGCAGAAAAAAGAAAATGCATGCATACATGCGTAAATATTAAAAGTTAGGATCCACATATGAGAGAGAATGTCTAATTCCTGTCGTTCTGAGTCTGGGTTTTAATGGCCAGGTTTAAATCCAAAATAAAACCTGTTCTAAATAAACTTGAACTTCACGTCACAAACATTTACCAGAATGCTTAAAATCTGACAAAGAAATGAACACTTGTTATTGCTTAGCTTTCTGTTAAGACATAATAAAACCTTGCCAGTGAAAAGCAGCATATGCGCACTTGACATCAAGATTATCAGAAGCCATGCATGGATGACAGACACACTGCCAGCTCTGGCTTGCTGTCTACACCCTTTTGTTCCTGGATTCTCAAAGTATCGTACCAGATGTTCCCGAACAGTTCTTCAAATACCGATGCTGTACAAAGAATGTTGTGAGTCTTTTTTCAGGCCACAGTGTAATAAAATGGTTGAAATGACACCTTTAAAAAAGTGATAAATCTTCAGGTGTTATTAAAATTTACACTTTCCAAAGAGAAACTATTTTTATAATATTGATAGAATATCAAATGGAATATGTTTCGGTGTCACATCTGTAAGGTAGACTATCTACATTAATCATGGGCCCTCCATTACCCCAAAAGGTTCTTTCAGGTTTATTCTATTTGATATTGCCTGTGAATATATTTAAATTGTCTAGGAGGGGTGCTAAGGAGAAATACAAATTAAAATAATCTGTTTTGTTATTGTTATAGAATGAGAGATAACACAAATATTTTATTTCTACGATACTGAAGTCATTTACTTAAATTTGTCTCTTGCCCAAATTTTAATGTATTATTTACTTTGGAATATCTGGTACTGAATACCATTAGGTCTTCATTGTTTCTTTTATAAAATAATTATACACATTTACACATGCTGTATAGTCAGTGTCTGTTCAGTTAATGAAATATATGCATTGTGTTCTTTTTGATGATTTAACTGTTTATTCATATCCTGCCAGAGAGAAGGTGGGAAAACATCACACCCCAAGACAAAAGTCCCTCTTGCTTTTCTGTTTTATTGGCAATGTGTCACGGGTTAGGGAAAGTCTTGAGTAGCCTCTGACCAAGTCCCATCCACAGGAAAGGGAAGGAGAGCATTGTGGACAAAAGAACTGGGGATGAAGAAGAAAGAACAGAGAGACAAGCAGGTGGGACCATCAGCAGCTGGATGCTGCCTGGGCATGAAATTTGCAATGCACCTTTGGTGGTGTCTCTTGTCATCTGTCTATACCCCCAATTCTCCACTTAGCTAATAGTACTTGGAAAAAAATTAAAAATCTTCATCTTTTTCCTAAAATTAAAGCGGAAATGCATGTCTTACCTTGGAATAGAAGCAGTGACATGAGTGCAGAGTCTACTATAGATGATGATTCTCAGTAGTTTTCCTTAGGGGAGCTGTCGAGCAGTGGGTGCCTCCAGAATAAAATAAATAAATGAAACCAAGGAATGCAGTTACATTAAGAAACGAGAAAACAGTGTCTTGCCAAATCTGGAAGATGAAGGGGTCCAGAAAGGGAGAGTGTACAGAAAGAGCTGTCCTCACAGGTTGTTGCGAGGCAGACTTACACTTCAGTTTGTCCATCTGGACAAAAGGACTCCTCCACAGCGCTGGTTGTCAGGCTATTTGAGATGTATTTTTAGTGTAAATGAAAACCATGTATTTGATGTATATTTTCCTTAAGTTTATTCAATTACCTTTGAGTGTGGAGAGAAATGAACTCATTATAAAATGTCACCTCCTTAAATGTGTGACTGCCAAGTCCAATGGCTTGCTTATGACTGTCTTCATAGAATGTCCTTCCCCCTAAAAGAAATCACTTTCATTACTGGCTTTGCCACCTACAAGTCATGCAATTTTAGTCCATGTGACTTAATTCCACCTCAATTTTCTTGTCACGAAATTGAGAAATAAATGAGATAAAATCTATGAAGCCTGGGACACTAAGTCTGTCATATTTTCAACACAAACAGCAAATGAGTGGTGATCCTAGACTTGATTATGGTTTTCACGAGGCATTAGTTCCTTTAGACCACATTATCTATTTTAAAAATTGTAAGCAACATTTATATATTTGTGTATTTATTTGTGGGTACCTGGGTGTGTGTGTGTGTGTGTGTGTGTGTGTGTGTGTGCACCCACACAGCGTGTAAACTTGAAGGCCAGCAAACAACTTAAAGGAGCCGAGTCTTTTCTTACATTATTTGAGTCCTGACTATCTAGTTCAGGCTGTCTGGATTGGTGACAGGCACCTTTAATTTCATCCTGAATTCTCAAGGTTTTGAGTTGTTAGAATATAGGATGAGGGCAGCCTGGTCTACAAGAGCTAGTTCCAGGACAGGCTCCAAAGCTATAGAGGAACCCTGTCTTGAAACAACAACAACAACAAACCCAAAACAGAATATAGGATGGAACTGTACATAATATAGAAATTAACCTTTGATTTTCACTTTAAAACTTTGAATTTTGAATTAACTATAAATAATTTTTTAAGGTTAAACTTGTAAAAATGGACCACCACAGGATATTAATGAATATATTTAGAATGTTTTGAAATACATAGTAATTTAAATTGCTAATAAAATATTATCTAATTAAATTCCTTTGAATTTCTGATTTATTAATGAAATATCAAAGACTGTAGTTGCCTTCTAAATTCACAGGAGTCCTTAAACAAGACTCCAGAAGTGTTAGAAAACGTGTCACCCGTCTTATGAAATAGATTAAATATTTTGTGAATATTCTCTTTTTATATGCTTTTCTTTTCCTTTTCCCCCTTTTGTTGAAAGTGCTTTTCCCTCATATAACATAGTCTAAGGTTTTCACTACCCTTACTTCTCCCACACCTCTTCAGGATCTATGCCCTTTTGTCTGTCATTAGGAAACAAACAGGCTTCTAAGTGGAAACAATAAAATAATACAAAGTAAAACCTATCACATCATAATTGGACAAAACTAACAAACACAAACAAAAGAGCACAAGACAGAGAACAGAGAACCACTTGCTTGCACTTTCAGGAAGTCCACAGAAACACTAAATTGGAAGTCACAATATATATGCAAAGGGCCTGTAAGGTAAAAAGAGAGAAGAAAAATATATAAATAAAATAAAAATAAATAATAAAAATTTTAAGAAGGAAAGAACCATGACACAACATTGAGATAAGGAACCTCCAAAGATGCTGAGGTGTTTTCCCTTGGCCATCTACTGCGGGGCATGCAGCCTACCCTTAAGAGTAAAAATCTTCCTTGGAGAAAATAATATTCATTTGCAAGTGGTTATCAATTGGAAATTCCTTCTGGGGTAGGGTGCATATAAGTAGCTTGCCTATCACTGACTTAATAACTAGTTTCCACATATAAGTGAGCCAATGCTATACTTGTCTTTCTGGGTCTGGGTTACTTCCGTGAAGATAATTTATTTTCAAGTTCTATACATTTACCTGAAAATTTTGAGATGTCATTTTTAATTGCTGAGTAATATTTCATTGTATGAACTCACCACATTTTTTTTTTACCCATTCCTCTGCTGAGGGACAATGAGGTTGTGTCTAATTTCTGGCTATTATGGATAGAGCAGCAATGAACATCTTTGAGCAATTGTTTCTTGGGTAGGCTGAAGTGTCTTTTGGGTATATCCCCAAGTGTGATGTAGCTGGACCTTGAGGTAGATTGATTCCTATCTTCCTGAGGAACCACCACACTGATTGTCATAGTGACTGTACAAGTTTGCACTCCCCCCAGCAATGAATGAGCGTTCCTCTTAGTCCCTATCTTTGCAGGCATGAGATGTCACTTGTTTCATTGATCTTAGCTATTCTGACAAGTAGATGTGAGAGGAAATCGCAAAGTAGTTTTGATTTGCATTTTCCTATTGTCAAAGGATGTTAGATGTTTCTTTACGGGTTTCTGAGCTCTGTGAGTTTCCTAGATTGAGAATTTTTTAAGGATGTACCCCATTTTAAATTGGGTTATTTGTTTTCGTCATATCTAATTTTATGAATTCTTCATATATTTTGGATATTAGTCCTTTATCATATGTATAGTTGATAAAAAAAATACTTTCCCATTCTGTAGGCTGCTGTTTTGCCCAAATAATGGTGTCCTTTGCCATGTATAAGCTTCTCAGTTTCATGAGGTCCCTTTTTAAAATTGTCAGTCTTAGATCCTATGCTAACAATGTTCAGAAATTTAGAAAGTCTTTCTTTCCTCTGCAAGTAGGGAAGGAAAAATTGGGGACTACCCCAATTTCTCTTCTGTTAGTTTCAGTATATCTTGTTTTCTGTTTAGGTTACTGATTCATTTGGAGTTGGATTTTGTGCATAAAGGATGATTTGTATTCTTCTACATATAACCATTCAGTTGGACCAACATCATTTATTGAAGATTCTGTCCTTTTTTCCAGTGTGTATTTCTGGCTTTTTTATGAAAAATAATCTGATGTCCATATGTGGGTGGATTTATGTTTGGCTCTTCAATTCCATTGGTCAATGTATCTGTTTATGGACCAATAGCATATTCTGTACAACTTGAAATAGGGAATGGTGATACCTCCATCAAGTCTTTTCTTATTCAAGATTGTTTTGTCTAATATGAGTTTTTTACTCTTGTCTATGAAGCCGTAGAGTGTTCATTCAATATCTGTGGTGAGTTGAATTGGAATTTTGATGGGGATTGCATTGAATCTGTAGATTGTTTGGATAGGGTGGCCATTTTTACTACTGACCTGTGAGCATGAGAGATCTTTTCATCTTCTGATATCTTATTCAATTTCTTTCTTCAATGTCCTAATTTTTTCATCCCGTAAGACTTTCAATAACTTGGTTAGAATACTCCAAGATGTTTTATTTGAAGCAACTGTGAAAGATGTTTTGTCTCTGATTTCTTTCATATTCTTTTTGTCATTTGTGAGTATGAGGGCTACTGATTTTGTGAGTTAATTTTGTATCATGTCACTTTGCTGAAAGTATTTATCAGCTCTAAGAGTTTCCCAGTGGAACTTCTAGGGTTCCTGATGTTTACTACCATACCATCTGCAAATACAGATACTTTAACTTCATCCTTTCCATTTATATCCCTTTTCTCTCGTTCTGTTGTATTATTGCCCTAGCTAGCTAAGACTTCAAGTGCTATTGAAAATGTATGGAGAGAAATGTTTCTCATTTATGTCAATGTTTTTTATTATCTGTTATTCATAATACATTAATGATTATGTAATAAAAAGTGAACTGAAATTGGTAAACTTACTTTACACAAGCAGAAATAGAATGATCTTAGTACATTATGGAAAGAAGATGGCAAACATCTTCAAATGTATAAAATGCATAAATAGGCTGTTTATATGTGTGTTTTGGTCAAGCCTATTTTTGCTTTTGGTAGATGGCCATTTTTACTATGTTAATCCTACAGACCCACGAACATGAGGGATCTTTCCATCTTCTGATATCTTATTAATTTTTTTCAATGTCTTGGTTTTTATCATTTAAGTCTTTCACTTTAACTTGTGATAATACATACAATCCAGTGGCAAAAGCTATTAATGGATACTTTAATAGCCTTATGCCCTGTAAGGTACCTGGTTGTATATTTATGGACTGAATCACTCTTTCTGTTCTTCATATGACTATTGGGATCTCATGCCCAGACAAGCCCTTGATTTTCACTGTCAGTTGGAGACCAGAAGATCTATACTACCAAACTGCTGAAAACATGAGTGCTTTATTTATTAGGTAATTCAAAGTCAGTATTCTGCTTTGGGATAGCTCCCATTATCCTTCCTGAATTAATAGCTATGATCCTGTGAGTGCTACAAGTCCATGTTTGAATTCCAAGCAGACTCTGGGAGATAATGGTCATCAATGACATCAGCTCTGAATATCCTGAAACTTGGTGAGTGGTTGTTCTCCAAACATTGTTCCTTGAGGTATAGAAATAGAGCAAATCATTCTGACGCTATGGAAGATGGAGTCACTGTATACTGCGTGCTACCACAGGGTAAAATAGAAACAGGTGACAAAAACTGCAAGGCAGATTTCAATTCGGCAAAAAGACAGTCTTCGTAATTAACAAAGAGCTAGCAAAGATCAGTTAATGGCTTCTGAAAAGCATTTTCACCGTTAGCCGTGGCAGCCAATGGCAGTAGACAAGAGTGAGTGATCTTTCACACCAATGCCTTAATTTGTATGTGGTTCTTGTTTTTTTTCCTTCAAGTTTTAATGAAAAAGTGATTAAATGATAAAAATTTTTGAGGTTAGTTGGGCAAGGTCATGGTCCCTAAGGACTTTCTTATGAAAGCACAGATGTTGCCTCAAAGGCAAGGTATGGTTTTAAAAGTTCAAATCTCAAATAAATTCATTAAATGTCTCTAAATATCTATTAAAATGTTACTCTTTATTTCTGTTTTGTCAAAATAATCACAAACTAAATGTCACAGGCATGGTCATTCTAGTCGCATCTCTTCTGTATACAATTACATGTTCATGTGACTTACAATTCTGTTGTATTTTATTTGGGGGAATCTGAATGTTTATTTAAATAAAGTTTTCTATAAAATGTTGGACCTCACAGGAGTGATAAGATGTCATAAATGCATTTCTTTTGATATTAAATAATTTTATATTCACAGTGGTTAAATAAGAAATGAAAAGAAGCAATTATCGAGCATCAAGTATATCTTACATATTTTATACAACTCATTTCATTTAGTGCTTACAGTAGTTATAAAACCTACACAGTCAGCTCCATTTGTATCTACACATATCAAAGGTTGTAAGTGTGTGTACCTTGCCTGAATTAATTCCCACAATTTATGGTCTTAGATCAAGAAATCAGTTGGCAGAATCCAGACTCAAGTCTGGAGCTGGGTTTATAAAACTTCTGTGCTCTCCTCACACTCTACTCTCTAAAAAGGTAGTGGAAAACATGAACCTGATTTGTACCTATTCTAGAAAGTACCAGGAAGTTCACTGTTTCCTGTTTACTCAGTACTGCTGTTGATATTCAAATGCTGATGCATTTGTGAGAGAGATATCACTGCATAGACAAAATGGCTAGTAAGGCAAAAGTGGAAGCCAGGATTGAATCCATAATTCAGCAAAAGAGAGAAAATTGGCAGTGCATTATATGGTTTGTAGAGATTGCAACAATGGTTCCTGTGGGAATTAGCAGCCAAAATTATCACCTTATATCACCTCTACTTTTAATTGAGTTGGCATGATCATATTCTCTTTTTATCTGAACTTTGAGGATGAACCTACTTACAATGTCACATGGATTTAAAACCATTTTTCCTTCTCTCTCTAAAGGAAGGAAGTAGATATTTTGAAGATCAGCCTTATTGTGAGTTTGCCACAGCTATTTCTAGCCAAAGATTTTATAACAATTCAAAAGGAAAATTCATTGTTGAGAATTAGCTAGTATGAACATATTGAGGAGTTAATTGTAATACTATTTCTCTAGAAAGGTTAATTAGCTTTCTCTTCTACAAACAAGAAAGTGTGACTATAAAAAGGTAAAAGACTATTAACACTCAGCTATAGGCTGATTGCTGTGAGGACTTAGTTCTAAAGATAAGAGTTGACATATGCAAAGATCTGATTTCATGATAATACAATATTTTTTAATGTGTGAACTTTGAAGTGTAGTTACATAAAGTAAGACTTTGGAGAGCTTTGTGTACATTGGACAATGAAAGAAAACGAATTTGCCCCAAATATTAAATACAGGCCTGACTACCAAATATGTTTATCAAATACAATGTTAACTGAAATAGAATCACATCACTATCCTTTTCCTGTCCAGCTATTCCCAGCTTCACTCTCTTAAATCTCTTCCATGTCCCCCATTCTCAAGTATAGCATCTTTCTCTTTGATTATTATTATTTATATAAGTATGTATATGTGTATGCATATACATCTATAAATACATATGTATATATTGTATATAATAAAATTGTACATGTTGTATATAATAAAATTGTTTATGCATATATATATATGTATAAAACCTGCTAAGTCTGCTTTTGTTCATTGTGAAAGAAGACTGATTCTCCCCCTCTCAGCATCCATTAATTGTTTGTAGATCTTCAAAGGGTAATTCTGTGAGATCTCCACTATCTGTGCTAATCAACTGGTCTTGTCACTGTGTATTGTTAAGATTTCGTAGGTGCCATTTCCCTATTATATTTTCCTATCATAGATAGACAACACTACCTCACAGAAGATGTACTAGTTCTTATACTTTTTCTATCCCCTCTTCCACAATGTTCTCTGAGCCTTAGTTATATGGATTGCATTGTAGTTGGTGGCACATTTAGCTCTTCTTTGCCTTATGGCCAGTTGTGGATTTCTTTAATGGTCTCCAAATGATGCACTAAGAAGATTCTTTGGTGCAAGCTACACTTATCTGTGCAAATAAATATCTAGGATAGAGTTAGGTATTATATTTGTTTTGTAAATTGCAGCAGTAGGTTCTCTTCCAGATTCCATGACTTCACTAATTGTGGGTAGTTGACTAGGTTTACAAAACCTGCTATAAATTTCCCCCTAATGAGTTGGCATAACTTCAACTAGATAGTGTTTGTTTACCTGCAAGATAAGGAAACTTCCAATATCTATCACTGACCAGAATATGACTGTGGCTATTGTATATGAAATGTCACAAGCTTAAGAGATGGAAGTCCTGAGTTGTAGTAATAACAACTACTGACTAGCCATGTGATTAATCACTTACCAACTTTGCAAAAGGGGAGTGGTTGAGTTATATTTGACTTGGGATACCTTTTAGGTCTTATTTTAAGTTTTTAAATGTTTAAATGTATGAACTTTTAAATTAAAAGTTTACTTTTAGGCATATGTATGTGTGTGTGTGTGTGTGTGTGTGTGTGCTTGCTTCTACTCACGTATGCACATATACATGTGTCACCTACATGTATATCTATTAAGAGGCCTGTGATGGGGACCTAACTCTACATTGGGCATGGCCTAATCAGATGACATTTAGAGGTGTCTCACAGGCAATGTAGGATAAAAACTGCCCCTTACAAAACTTCAGAAAAGAGTAAGCTCATTCATATAAGAGGAAAACTACCTCCTCATCTTGCACCCTCCTCATCTTGCACCCTCCTCATCTTCTCATTTTATATATCTGTCTGTCGGATACTGAGATTCTTATGAATCTTGTAGCACAGCTTTTCTGAGAAATTATATTCAGTGGCTGAAGAATGAGATGTCATCTGAAAACCTAAGCCCTGGGATTGGAATCATGTGCTAGTTCTCGGTTTCACAGCCAATGGTTTCAGCTCCTTGCTATGTGGATCATGTTGGGGGTTGCAAGCAAACAATTTCTATACTCATAAAGCAAAACCTTACTGAACTCATCACTACCAATAATTAATTCAAAATAAAACATGCGAAGGATCTGAGACGTTCCTGACGCTCCCACCTGTGTTGTGTTGTGATACTTCACCACAGCCTCAGATCTGAAATGTCGAACATGTATGCTCTGTACTGTGTGTGCTGTCACGTCATGCAATGTCAACAAATCCCGGCTCATCCTTGAAACTACTACATGTTATGAATCACAGGGTTTTTATTTTTTTTATTTTTTATGATACACATATACTGATTTCATTATGGAAATCAAAGACTTGTAATGTTTTCTTTCTGTCATTCTTCAGGGTATAACTATCAGAATAGATGTCTTTGTGATTGCCTTGTTAGAATATTTTGATGTAAAAACAAATACAGTTTGAGCTGCTGACTTGAGTTTTTTTTATAGAAACTGCCAAATTAAATTTGCCTTGAGATTTGGACACTGTTTCTAACACTTTCTGAAATGGCCCAACACATAATCCTGTCATTTTTCACTACATATTCATGCAAAGTAGCTTTCTTAGCAATTATGAGTGTAGAATCAACATATTGATCAACTTTACAGAATGTTGAAGACAATGTATGTTCTGTGGTATTAAATATTCAGACTTTATCATTTTACATAAAAAATAAGTAAGTACAATCACTTGATTAGTATGATAGTTTATTTTAGCATGAAATAAATGGTAAACTTACATGTATAATCAGAGAATTATTTTAAAGTAAAATTTGTTATCATTAAATGTTTGCAGTATGTTCTTATTTTATGTGCCTAAGTTCCAATGTTTGGGTAAAATGTTCTGTTTTCTTTTCTTTTCTTTTTTTTTAATTTAGTTTTCAAGACAGGGTTTTGCTGTAGCTTTGGAGTTTGTCCTGAAACTAGCTCTTGTAGAGCAGACTGGCCTTGAACTCACAGAGTTCTGCCTGCCTCTCCCTCCCCAGTGCTGGGATTAAAGGTGTGTGCCACCACTGCCCATGGGTAAAACTTTCTCATGGGACAAACGTCCCAAGGTAAGAAAAAAATTTAATTGTCCCTGTACTAGAGGAACATTTAGACACCTCTGACACTCTTGAAGATTCAGGAGATACTTATGTCGTAGACATTGTAATGGGAGAGAAGCATGGAAAGGGATGTGGGCACATGATGCAAGCAAGATAGGAAGTGCATTGAGTCATCGAGTGATTTGAAGTCCTTGGAAGAAGCAAATGAACACTGGGATTTTGGGATGGGAAAGTGTTACAATAGATTGAAGAATAAACAATTCTTTTAAACATGTAAAATACATTCAGAATAAATAGTTGTTTTGTAAAGTTGAGCTGAGAAGCAGTTTGAAATGATTGTCTAGTGTTTATGGAATACAGTGAGTAGCATGTGAAGAGGACCGTGGACATGAAAAGTACATTCTAGAATTTTAGAGCTTATTTTTCCTTTTGATTCTTTATTCTCTATTGAATATGGAAGTACTCAAAATTTTGTTTTATGATAAATTTGGTGTATTCTACTAACCAATGAATACCTGATGAGTTAGCATGTTAAGCCCTCCAGAGTTTTAAAGTGCTTTTACATTTCACCATGAGCTAGCAAGACTCATGGCTAAACAATGATGTGAATGTATGCTGATATACACATTTCAAATCAGCCCTGTGTCTGGGTTCTTTCCTGAGTTTGAAAACACAATGAGGCGGCTTCTGTTAATGGGAACTTGGCAAGGTTCACTTAAATCAAGGATTTGGAAGATCTTCTAGAGAGGAATATAACCTGGTTTATGTTTACCTTTTTGGTATCTTAGTCTTTTTTTTTATCTTGAGATTGAAATGGAGATATGTGTAAGTTCAAAGTTAACCTAATGTTGATCTCTAGTTCAGGAGGACCATTTTTTAAAGTATTACATTCATAATGGTTTTTGAAATAGTGTTAACTACAACAAAGTGAGACCATAGCCTTCTGATTTCTGTCAGCAAGGATGATGAGGCTATAAACACTTGACCATCTTCTCTGCAGGTTCTGCATCCATTAGTTCAGCTAACTGTGCATTGAAATATATGAAAACAGTTGAGCAAATATTCTTGTGGCATGGAGATGCATCCTTTGGGTAGAAGCCTAAGAGTGTTATTGTTGGACCTTGAGGTATATTGTTTACCAGTTTTCTAAGAAACTGTCATAGTTATTTCCAAAGTGGCTGTACAAGTTTGCACACCCACAAACAGTAGAGGAGTGTATCCCTTACTCTACTTCCTTTCCAGCATAAGCTATCTTTAGTGCTTTTGATCATTCTGACTGGTATAAAATGGTATCTCAGAGTCATTTTGATTTGCATTTCCCTGATGGCTAAGGATGCTGAGTAGTTCCTTACGTGTCTTTTGGACATTTTGTTTTTTGAGAATACTCTGTTTGGATCTGTACCCCATTATTAAATTGGATTGATATTTGGATATCTAGTTTATTTAGTTCTTTGTATTTGGAAATCAGCCCTCTATCTGATGTGGGGTTGATAAAGATTTTTATTCCATTCTGTAAGTTGCCATTTTGTCTTGTTGACTATGTCCTTTGCCCTACAGAAACTTCTCAGTTTCAGAAGGTCCCATTATTAATTGTCACAGTGTCTGCTACTGGTGTTATTTTCATGAAATGGTCTCCTGTGCCAATGTATTCAAGGCTACTTTCCACTTTCTCTTCATTATTCATACATAATAGCCAAAACCTGGAAACAACCTAGATGCTCCCAACCAAAGAATGGATAAAAAAAAATGTGTTACATTTTCACTATGGAGTACTACTCAGCAGTAAAAAAACAATGGCATCTTGAAATTTGCAGGTAAATGAATGGAACTAGAAAAAAAAATTCTGAGTGAGGTAACTCAACACAGAAAGACAAGCATGGCATGCACTCACTCATAAGTGAATATTAGACATTAAGCAAAGGTTAACCAGCCTACCAGCCACAATCACAGAGAAGACAGAAAACAAGGAGAACCCTAAAAGAGACATACATGGATCTGAGCCACACATCCCCCACCCCAGAAGGGGAAGTAGATATGAGGTCTTTAGTAAAATGGCAGCAAGGGGGATGGGGGAGGGTGGTATGGGAGTGGGGAGTTGGGAGTGGAGAAGGGGAGCAGAGAGGAGAACATGAAGGATCTGGAAGATCGAGTTGTCTGAAGGACAAAGAGGGAGAGCAAGGAAAGAGATGCCTTGAAAGAGCAGCCATTAATGAGAAACCAGGCCTAGGAAATTTCCAGGAATCCACAAGTGTGATGCCAGGTTAGAATCTAAGCAATAGTGGAGAGGGTACCTAAAATGCCCTTCCCTGTAATCAGGTTGATGACTATCTTAATTGTCATCATAGAATGTTCTTCATCCAGTAGCTGAGGGAAGCAGATACGAGATCCACAGCTAAGTACTGGACTGAACTCCTGGACACTAGTCATAGAGGGAGAGGAGCAATATTAAAAGCAAGACAGCCAAGACCATGGTGAGAAAACCCACAGAAACAGCTGTACTGAGCTAGTGTGAGCTCACTGCTGTGAGACAATGGTCTTGTACCCCGTTACTTGTATTGTTTTAATAAAATGCTGATTGTCCAGTAGCCAGGCAGGAAGTATAGGCAGGGTGACCAGGCAGGAAGTAGAGGCAGGGTGATGAGTACAGGAGAATTCTGGGAAGAGGAAAGATTCAGTCTACAGTCGTCATCCAGACCAAGAGGAAGCAAGATGAGAATGCCTTGCTGTTAAAAGGTACCAGGCCATGTGGCTAACACAGACAAAAATTATGGGTTAATTTGTTAAGATGTAAGAATTAGTGAATAAGAAGCCTGAGCTAATAGTCAACCAGTTTATAATTAATGTAAGTCTCTGATGTTTGTTTTCCCTCTGTATGATGTGAACACCATTGGTTAATAAAGAAACTGTCTTGATCATATAGCAGAGCAGGGCAGAAATTAGCTAGGCAGGAAAAACTAAACTGAATGCTGGGAGAAAGGAGGTAGAGTCAGAGAGAAGCCATGGAGCCACTGCCAGAGACAGACATGCCGAAACTTTGCTGGTAGGCCACAACCTCGTGATGATGCACAGATTAATGGAAATGGGTTAAATTAAGATGTAAGAAGCTAGAGCTAATGGGCCAAGCATTGGTTTAAATAATAGGGTTTCTGTGTGATTATTTTGGGTCTGAGCTGCCTGGTGGCTGGGAAACAAACAAGAGGCCTCCTTACAACAAGCCTCTGTGTGTTTCTTTGGGATTGAATGGCTGTGAGACCGGGCAGAACAGAAACCTCTGTCAATAGCTCACTGACTCTGGATTGACAGCTGGATTGACTTAGTGTTTATATGATGACCTAATTGTCCTTACAGTTCATTAGAGAGAGGTTTTGAATCACCTCACAGGATGCTGAAGGACCACTGGACAAGCATCAGCTAAAGCTTAGCTCACCTCTCTTTACCAAGAATTTCCTTTGGGTTCTTACCAAAGATATCATTGCTTTTATTTCTGATATGTGAAACCTTTGCCCCCAAATACATTTTTTGTTTGTTTCATGTAGACAATGTTTCATGTTACTGGGGCTGCTCTTGAATTTATCATTTAGTCAAATATGACTTTGAACTTCTGATCTTCCTGCCTCTACCTTTCCACTGCTAGCATTATAGGTATGTTACAACATACCAGGGCCTAGTTCCATGAACAGGTTTTCTCTGCTCATTTTAATATTCAAATAAATGTGTTATGAATCACTGTTCATGACTTATCACAGCTCCTATTTCCCAGTGAGGAAAACATAACGAAAGCATTCCTCTTATATCCATTTCTCCCCTAGAATTTCACATCCTGCTTTTCTAAGGCAAGTATCTTTCACAATGTCTGCAAGTCCTCATACTGGGAAAGAGTTTCTTCTACTCTATGAATCCTGAGGCATTAGATAAGAAACTCTTGTTACCAGGTATATTTTTAAGGAGGGCGGTATTTATTTTGGCATTCCACATCAGTGCTTAACTCTTCCAAGTAAGAAGCTCAAGTATGAATGTTCTGTGTTTTAGATTTGGATTGGCCCAGTGCTGACATTGGTAACCAGGTGAGAGGCCTCTGTGATAGCAGAGAGAAGGACTCTGTATAACTGGTTAAAATGTTGTGTCCTTTGGGAAATGTGGATGATAGTTTAGCAAACACAGCTGCAGAGAGTCAGCAAGCAAACCCTTGAAGATCAGAAAAACGGCTCTGAAAAGCCAAGTTTGATCAGTGAAATTTTGCTTGTTTTCTTTTCTCTTTCTCTTTTTGTGTGTGGGTATTGGGGTTGGGGTTGGGGTGGGGTTGTGAGATGTAGTTCATGATGTCCTCCAACTGGTCATTTTCCTGCCTTAGCATTCTGAGTGCTAAGATTACAGATGAGTACCAACGCTACTGATTTATTTTAGTGTGTGATAACTGTTATTTTTTACTTTATGTAAAACACTACGGAGTGTTGCAAAATGAACATATTAGCCACTTTTTGTTTTTAATAGTATCTAAGGTTACATTATTTTTTATTTGCACACAAATGCATGTGTCTCTGTGTGAGTGTGTGTGTGTGTGTGCATGTGGGTACCACTGCACACATGTGGAGGTCAGAGAACAACCTTTGGAAGTTGGTTCTCTCCTTCTATTACTTGCGTTCCAACTATCAAATTCAAGTCCTCAGTTTTGATGACTAGAGCCTATATCTTCTAAGTCAGTGGTTCTCATCCTCCCTATGCTGCCACCATTTTATACAATTGTGGTGACCTCAATCACAAAATTTTATTTGTTGCTATATTTTTGTTTATCTTAACTATAATTCTGCTACTATTGTGGATCTTAATGTAAATATCTGATACGCAGAATATCTGATATGCCACCCCTGTTAAAGGGTCATCTGACCCTCTAAGGGATTATGACTCTCCATGGAGAACCGCTAGAATCTACCTTCTTTTCAGACCCCGGCTACTTTTCTTAAGGAAAATTGTTTCTTAAGAAATATGCAGATATAGAAGGGTTGTGAGAAAAGTAAATTTTACTGCTTTAAGTGGAAAATTCATACTCTTAAGCTATGGGTGGTTTTGGGTAAGTTTAGCCCGTAGAAAGTTGGAATGAATTTCTAGTTATTCAAAGAAATGTTTGGCCCATGTGACTTGTCAGCATGTAACAGAGGTGGAGAGAAATGTCTCTCAAGTGAGCAATAGATGAAAATAATAGATATTTTTATCTAATTAAAAAGTTGTTAATCATTATACTTTGTGGGGATAGGCTGAAGACAGCAAGGCTGAAATATTAATTCATAATTTGAGTTTATCATGTTATCTACTACTTGTTCATTACTTGTCCATTTTTAATTAGGATTATGATGTTTACCTAGTGAGTTTATCACTATTTGCTTTAGGAAATTAATTCCATTTACAATCAGGTTGGCACAAAATATATTAACTCTTAGAATTAAAAATGATTTATTCCAAATTCAAATTTTATTGGTGAGGAAATTGAGGTTTTGCAAGTCTAAATAGCTGCTCCGGGGACCACACAAAAATCTACTAACAATGAAGGCAACAAACTGGTTCTATGACTCCCCATGTGGTAATATTTCTGCTGTTCATATTGGCTTATGTACTGACTGTGTTTTCATGCATATGTGTGTTGGGCCACAAAACTTATAATATATATGCCCCAGAGCACTTGTGTAGGAGGAGGCCTCCTCCATCCAAGTATATGAGATTGAAGTGCTAAGATATAAGAATTTTTTTAGACTATAAACTTTTATGAAATTCTACCTGAAATCACAAGAGTTTCTGCTAGTTTTTCCTAAGACTTTTCTGTCTGCAAATGCAGATTTGTTTGAGGAGAAAGTAAGTGTCTCCATTTACCTTTTTACTTAGAGTTTATTTTCTTACATTCTTCACTCCTTCCCTTTCTCCCTCCTTTTTATAAAAAGTTTTATCTATAATCTTACTGGTGATGTTTAAAGACCATACAAGCTGTTATACTAAAGAAAATATTGTATTTATGGTGCAGTGATGGAAGCAGTATGGTGTTGAAGAAAAATGATGTATACCTGTTGCATTTAATTTCACATGGCATTTTCTCATATAGTATCACATATAATCATTTAAGAAACTTTATAAGACAAACAAATTAGTATTATTTTATAGAGAGAGACATTGGCTTTCAGATAAGGTAGAACAACTTGGCATCTCACATGAACTAGGAGCTCAAGGGATGTCTGTTGTCTTTATTTATGCTCACAGGACCTATGCTCAGACACTGCAGAATTCATGGTGAGGAAGATTTCATGTTTAGGAGCAGTCATAAGCCTGGCAAGGCAGTTCCATCTTCCAAGCCACTCCCACCCCACCATGGCTGAGTTCCTTAGGTTGTTTGATGTCTCCAGTGGCAGGCGCTAAGACTGCCTGAACCTCATCTACTTTCATATTACTGCTTCTTGTCTTCTTCAGATGACATTCCATCGATCCACCCCCATTTCATTCTCTAGTGACTCTTTCATCATCTCAGGTAAAGTCTTATATTGTTAATAAAAATGAAGACTGGGGGTGTAGGAAAATGTAACAGAGGAGATAACGGTGATCAGAGCATGTCATACACATGTTAAAATGTTACAACAAAATCCATTATTTTGTACAATTAATATATGTTAATAAAAATGAGGGTTAATTTATGTTAGGACTTTTTTGTATTAAGGGAAGGGAGATACTCTCTCTCTCTCAAAGAAGAACAGCAGCTTCTAGTAGCCATCATTTACAAATTTCCTCCTCATGCTCCAAAGGCAAAAGAAAGTCACTGTCATTTGGAACTGTCCCTGGCAATCTCCTCTTCTTTGAATCTGAGCAGTCTTGGACTGAGATTATACAATAAAGCATTTGCCCTCATTTTCCTGTAAGTCTTGGCTTTGGAATAAAAGAAATGTGGTTTGATTGCCTTTCCAGATAATGTCTGACATACTTTTCTACTTTTGTGATAAATCACGATGACCAAGGCAACTTTTAAAAGGAAGTGTTTAACTTGGGGCTTACAGTTCAGAGGGCTGGAGTCAATGACTATCACGGAAAGAAGCTTGGCAATAGGCATTCAGGCATGTCACTGAAGCAGTAGTTGAAAGCTTACATCTTGAGAAAGAGGCATGAGGCAAAGACCATTAAATCAGTCAATAATAAGGGTTTCCTAAACCTCAAAGTGTGCCCCCAGTGACACCCTTCCTCTGAAAATGCCACACCTCCTAATCCTTTCTAAATAGTTCCACCAACTTGGGAATGAATATTTAAATATAGGAGGCTAGAAAGGTCATTCTTATTCAATATATAAATATATTCCTTACTATATGTAGCATCGTGTTATTTTAAAATTGCTTTGTTAATTAGAAGTCAAAGAGAAATGTGTGGTAGACGCACTCTATGTATAATGTGTATATGTATCTATATATTAAGGGAGTGGGAAGAAATGGCAGGCAGAAGACACCTACAACTAATTTTCAGAACTTAAAAACACACTGAGTGGCAGAGAAATTAACTTTGCAAATATTATTAAGGCTGAAGCCATCAATAAACACAGACTCTCAATGATTATTTTTACAATATTACTATAGTGTAAAATAACTTATATAGCAGAAAAGCCCATTCAGAATTCAGAAGAAGAATTTGGACTGTAGTAATTGAAGATGGTAGCTGAGGACTTGAACAGATTAATGTGCCAACTGCCAGGCACAGGAAAAGTGAAAACTAAAAATAAACAATTAAACAAAATCATAAAGAAAATTCTATCCCCAAAGCCTGCAGATACTTATGAAGTCTAGCTGTCACCTAGATTTAAGTATAAGATCACCCATGTTGAACATCTACTACACATAACTGTAAGAAAAAAATTTGGAGGGGGGAGGATATTGGCATTTTATTTCACTGTAATTATTGAATAAAGCTAATAGCAACATTTAAGTTTTCCACAATGCCTCCTATGTAATGTGTAATAACACACTCTACTTAGTATGTTAACTTTTAAGAAACTCATGTCTTTAACCTGATGTTTTAGGAGCACTAATAGAAATTTATTAATTACTTCACAAAGGTCATATAACCTATATATGGTGAGGCTCAGATCTGAACCCAGGCAATAAGACTACAGTGCCTATGCTTTTAATCACTGCATAAAATGCTTCATTATTTATCTCTTTAGAGTTGGAAAACTAAAGTGCTGAATTTCTTTCCTAGGTTTACATAGCCAGTGGAAAAGCCCATGATAGCTCCTTTTTATTGAAGGAATCTTTGAGTCCTCTCTTCCTTTTTTTCTCTTCCTTCTTTCTAGATCATTCCTTCCTTCCTTCCATGCATCCTTCCTTCCTTCCCTCCTTCCTTCCTTTCTTCTTTCCTTCC
Organism: Dicrostonyx torquatus; assembly: GCA_028555095.1. Lineage (NCBI taxonomy): Eukaryota > Metazoa > Chordata > Mammalia > Rodentia > Cricetidae > Dicrostonyx > Dicrostonyx torquatus. The sequence continues at coordinate 1,966,908 of JAQHUG010000177.1, forward strand.
TCTCTCCCTCCCTCCTTTGTCCCCTCCCTTTCTTCTTCTCTTTCCCTTTCCTTCCTTCTTTTTTCCTGTCCCCTTCATAATGTAAAACAAAACAAAAAGATCTCCCCCCGCTGAAAATAAAGTTCAAGTATTTGACATAGGAATAATGAATTATTTGCTAGTTTATTTGATGCCTTATAAAAATTTTCTAATGAACTCTATTAGTTCATTAGAACTCGAATAGTTCATTAGAATATGAGATTAAACAGTCTATAATCAAATCATGTATGAGATTTTCAACTGCTTTTCTATTGGCACATATTTTCCTCAAAAAATTAAAGCTTAAAATCATGAGCATGAGTCATAAATTGTACTGCTTTTGAAACAGATAGAGAACTGCAATTGTCATCTTATTTCTCCCGCCAGAAACAGCCATGGTTTTGTACTTGTCCACTTCTCTCTACTAAATACACTTTTATAGAGTTTAAGTATACTTTCAAAAGAAAAACAAACAAAAACAAAACAAAAAGTCCTTAACATCCAATCTTCTTTATTTTGTAGGACAACATGAAGAGTACCCTTATGCAAACACAAATTTTTCGTAGGTAGAGCTTCTAATCACAGTGTAGTATCATTTGTTAAGTTTAGAAATTATCTTCTTCCTACTAACAAATATTAAGAATGTTGCTCATCTCTTATAAGATGAAAAGTCACAGGGCAGGGAGAGTCTGCGAGATTGAGGGCTGAGGAAAACATCTACCAGTGGGTTCTAGTTAGCTTTGAAATGGGTTTAAGAATTTCTGGTGTGATGTTGCACAACAGAATGGCTCCCAGTAGCAGTAATGTACTGTGCATTTTAAAGCTAGAAGAGATTTCAAATCTGTTGACCCTACAGAATACAAATACATGAGAAGACAGATTAATCTGACTTAGAAATTATGTAATCAATACATAAAGATATCAAAATATCACATGCTACTTCATCAATATGTATAATTTTATGACTTTTACACATCAATCAGAAAAATTTAAGTTAAAGGTTTTATTCTCAGAGTGTGGTTGCAGAAATGAAATTATTAGATCAATAGTTAAGATATTAAAAGCTCACTGTGTTTCCATTAGTTTGTGTCAGTTTCCAGCCATAATGTAAGAAAATGTTCATTTTTCTACAATTTCACCAACATCTTAAAACTTGCTCTTTTATTGGGCAGAAGAAGTTCCATTAAAATAATTGCCACTTTGGATTTTTTACACTAACCTTCTCTGTACAATACTCAACAAAACAAAGCAATTCTCAGTCACTTATTTTGTAGAAAACAGCAGCCCTCACTTAAGAAGAAATAATGGAGAAACTGCAGAAAAATTTGATTGCTTGTTCACTCTGAGCTTAAAGCCAAGTTGGTAGATTTCATGTAGAAATTGAACTGTGTAGGTTGCATGGTATGTGGGGTGTGTGTGTGTGTGTGTGTGTGTGTGTGTGTGTGTGCGCACGCGCAAATACAAAATGGTCACTTGATTGAGTTCTTTGAATGCAGCAAGACCACTAGGGATTAAATGGCTGAGAGGTAGGGAGTTATTTTTTTTAATGTGTATTTATTTGCTTTTTTGTTTACCTGCATTTATCTATTAATTCACATTATTTACTAAGCCAGAATTCTTTGTCATTATAATAAGAACATCTGTTTGCTAAACCTTGGGAATCTAGCTCTTTTGCTAGACACCTTCTCAGAACTTTAGACATTCTTTTAGTGTTGTTTTGTTTTGACAGACCATAGAACAGTGTGATACTTATCTTAGAGCTGTAAGACTAACTTTAAGAAATAAAAACTCTGAAGACAGAGACAAGAGAACAAGCATGTGGTTTCTTGTATAAGTAAACCTAATTTCTCAAAGCCTCAATGTATCTTTCTTGTCTGGTGAATTGAGATAAAAAACAGGAGCTACGTTATGGCTGAAAAAGAGTGAAGTAGGCATCATAAACAATGGTGGGACCTCTTGATATGTCAGCAGGTAGTAGCCGTCACTATCATCATCACCTCCATCCTACACATCATCACATCCTTCTCCCCTCTTCCACCTCCTTCTTAGCTTTTTAGCTATTTGACTTTGTGCTATCAATTACTCTTTCCTCAATTACTGGGCCAAGTAACTCTATCACGTTCTTGTTTTTCTTATGTTCATTCATTCATCAGTAAATATTCATCTAGAACAAAAACTGGATGCAAGGATCCCATATGGTTTTGAGATAAAATTGATGATAATTAAATGAGAAAAGAGACATTGGACTATTGTTGTATTGTTAGGGAGACAAGATAGAATAGAAATCTAAGGTGTGTATAGGGATGTGTATAGGTAGGAAGTAGCTATATGTCCTGGGTAGTTTCATGACTACTTGATACAAGGTAGAGTCATTGGGGGAAAATTGACTCTCAATTAAGAAAATACTTCCATAAATTTTGCCGGTAGACAAGTCTTAATTGCTTTTTTAAAACTAGTGATTGATGTGGAAGAGGCCAAATCACTATGGGTGATTCATCCATAGAGCAAGTGGTCCTGCAATATATAAAAAAAATTACAGCTAAATAAGCCATTAGGGGAGCAAGCCAGTGAGTAGCACTCCTTCATGGCCTCTATGTCAGTTCCTGCCCTGATTTCTCTAAATGATGGACTACAGGCTGTAAGATAAAATACATACTTTCCTACCAAAGTTGCTTTGTTCTCTAGGTGATGGACTACAGGCTATAAGACGAAACCATTTCCTACCAAACTTGCTTTTGTTCATGGTATTTTATTTCACAAGATTAGAACTTCTATGAGATTGTCTGTGCAAAATGACATATGATAAAAACTCTGACAAATGACATTTGAGCAGTAGTAATGAACAGAATAAGAGAGAGGAAAGCAACACCTCTGTTGAAGAAACATTTGGCATTTTTAAGCACCCAGCTTGTGAGGCTGCATGACTGGAATACCCAAACAAAGGCAGCAAAGAGAGAGCCAATAGTGGAAACTAACAGCCGGGTGAGAGAAGGTGGTGTCCTGAAATTGATTGCCCCCATGATAAGATTGGTTGGACTCTTGAGATTTTATACATACATACAAGTGCCAAGATTTTTGTTAAAAATAATTTTTCATACATTGCATTTTGATCATGGTTTTTCTTCTCAGATCCTCTCTTCCTCCCTATTCTTCCAAATTCATGGTTTTTTTTTCTTTGCAGAAGGCAACTAAATCAAAAAAGCTAGAATTAAACAAAATTGAGCAAAAGCCCAAGAAACTTCCACAATCACAAATACACACACACACACACACACACACACACACGTGCATACATCACACACAACCAATAAAAACATAAAATTGAGAATCATAATACACAAGCAAAAGATCAGTATAGGAAAAACAAACAAACAAACAAGCAAAAACCACTCAAACAAAGCACTATGAGGCAAAACATCTCCGAAAACATAGAGTTCATTTTGGGTTGGCCATCTGCTGCTGGGCATAGGGCCTGCTCGTGAGTGTTTTCTATACTCAGTGAGACTGTATTGGAGAAAACTATGTTTCCTTTGCTAGCAGTTGTCAACTAGAAACAACTTCTTCATTAGGACTGCCATGATTTTTTAATGAACCAGCCTTACAAAGAGGTATAAAGCCAGCAGTTGTCTATTCCTTTGCATTTCCGGTGGCCATGTTTAGTCTTTCTGTTTTGTTGCTGTGAACTGCTTTGAATAATTTTCCTATCCTCCTCTCATTGTCGTTATCCCACCTTCATTAGCTCCTGACCTTTGCTGTTCCATTCTTCTAGTTTCTCCTCCAAGAACCAACATACAACCGAGGGCCCCTGTTCTTCTGTTTTTTTCCCGTAATTTGAACATGAGCAGGCCTTGGGAGAAGGATCTCCCTCACTTTAGAAGTTGTCCTGCCTCTGTTGTGACTGCATTTTGTTTTCAACAGTGTTTTGTTGATGGAGCAAACCACAGTAAAGAGATAGCCTCTTAGCTTCTTTGTTTTCTTTTGTTGATATTGACAACAGTGGTTGACAGAAATGACAAAGAAAAGGCCCAAAACATATACATTTAGATGTATTTAACCAAGATCGTCAGACAAAAGTTGGAAGCACGGGTGTGGGGATGGGGGTGGAGGTAGGGATTGGGGGAGGGGGTAAGCGAAAGGGAGGGGGTTAGAAGGGAGAAAGGAAGAACCGGGGAGA
>JAQHUG010000177.1:1971666-1995018 GCA_028555095.1 Dicrostonyx torquatus
CCTTGGGCTTCCCATAGGGCAGGGTATCCTGCCCCATCTTAAGGAAGCAGGGGGAGGGCGGTGGGGTGGGAGGGAGCGGGAGGGCCGGGAACAAGGGGAGTAAATGTAAAATTTTCTTGTAATAATTAAAAAAAAAGGAAAAGAAATAAAAATGTGCAGATACATCACTGTCCCTGTGATAAAGCATTTATGTGATGTTTTATAACAGGATTGGGGAAGATATCAATTCATGTAATTTTCTTCTTTCATTTTTGCATATTTGATATATTTTACCTGTCTTTAAAACCTGTGTCTTCTTGCCCCATGTCTATTTGGTACAAATGGGAAAAAGTGTATTTATCAATGATTATCTTTTGAGCCAGCTCTGTTTCATGAAATCTAAATGGTTTTAATAATAAAAACCCACAGTCAGATATTAGTAAGTGAAAACTGAAAGATCAGAGAATCAGAGTAGCCAGCCATTAGAGAGTTCTTACCTCTACTAATGCTCAGACCAAAAGGGTAATCCTGTCTCTAGAAATCCTCATACTGAATGCTCTCCCTGGGAACCTCAGTTGCATGCTCAGACTGAATCCTCAGACTGCCTCTGAGGTCCTATCTCCTCCTGCCTTATATTCCTCTCTCAGCCCAGCCACATCACTCCTGACTCCACCTGCCTACTGCTGAGATTAAAGTCGTGTGACCTCAATGCTGGGATAACTAACTTTTGTGTGAACTCTGTTGTTCTTTTAGAGATATTTAATATTATATATTACAGGATGGATTTGAACTCACAGAGTCTGCCTTTGTGTCTCGAGTGCTGGGATTAAAGGTATGTGCTACCAGTGCCTGACTTCTATGGTTAACTAGTGGCTTAGTTCTACACTCTGATCTTAGGCAAGTTTTATTTGTTAGATGACAAACTACACAGCTCCTTGCCATTTCTTCAGCTAGGAAAGTCCTTCTTCCAAACAGATGTACAATTTGCACACCCTTTTATTTTGTTTCTACTTGAAAAAGTCATTTACATTAATGACTTTTTGGGTTTTGGCCATCCCATCTAAAATAGCATGCTGTTACCACTCCTCAATCCTTGGCTTTTATTTGTGTCTTTGAACTTGTATGCTAACCTGTGCTGTTGTCCATTACTAAATTCAGGATTCAGATGTCTTAGATTTTATTTTGTTTCCTGTCATCCACCCATAGCCTAGGACAGTACCTAACTTTGAACAGTACTTATAAAATATATGGAATTAATAACAGAAATGATGAACAGAATGAACTATTACTCTTATAATATAATAGGCACAGTTCCAGAGGTAGCCAAAAACTATTTAAAATATAAAAAAAAATTGCTAAACTTATCCTTGTGAGGAGCCTGAAGAGACTGAAGATCAAAGGATGAGCAGGGATGTTTTTCCTGGATGTTTTCCCATATTGTGTGCTGAGCATCACCAGCTCCAGCCGCTGGGACCTGTTTTTGCTGCTCACTGACCTTCCTTTGACATTGTGCTGAATGCTGTTTAAAAAGAAGAGAATGTTCTCAGATGACTATAATTTATCCTGTGAGTCTGAGAAGTAGTGTTTGAATGCTACTGAAAAACATCAAGCCTGAAAGCCTAAACAGCGAAGGCTGCTCCCTTTGAATTATCCTTAACACGTTGGCAACCAAATGGTCTGTCTCCATGGCAGCAGGTGCATGCTCAGTGGAAGAGTGTGCATCCACCCGGCCTGTGCCTTTCTTTGAATACCTGCAGTGCTACTGGAGAAAACGCTATGTGCTCTCCTCTCCACCACTCTCACTGTTCTAGAGTGTTCTTGCAAACTGCAAGGGAGCCAGAAACTGTCTTTCAGTGAGTATGGGTGTAAATATTTCTTCTGGATCTGTTTGTCTGGTCATCTGTTCCTTTAGGAAGTGCATGACAAAAAGCATTTTGTGTTAGAGATCAACCTACCCATCGTGGCTGAAAGTGCTTCTGTCACTCGGTAGACAGTGGCAGGACGCCAGAAAGCACACAGCCAGTGCTGAATACAAAGTGGAATCCTCCCTTTAACTTTTGGTGTCATGTATTAGTTTTTTCCCCTTCCAATAACTGGTTAAGTAAAAAAGGCCTCAAGATTATTGTTTCAATATTCTATGAAACACGTTATTTGAAGACAAAAACCTAGAGAACACTTAACAGTATTCCAGGCCCTGTTAAATGCTGTTTCTATCTAGAAAGGCTTCTGTTGAAGTTCCCCTAGTCCTTTATATACTATTCCAACAAGCCAAAAATTTCAGAAAATAAACATTTTGGCAAATTGGAGAAATGAAGCAGATAAGCAGAACCTTTTGCAACTGTGACTTGAAAAATATTAATTGGTGCCGGGAGGTGGTGGCGCACGCCTTTAATTCCAGCACTCGGGAGGCAGAGTCTCTGTGAGATCAAGGCCAGCCTGGTCTACAAGAGCTAGTTCCAGGACAGGCTCCAAGCCACAGAGAAACCCTGTCTCGAAAAACCAAAAAAAAAATTAATTGGCAATGAATAGAACAAGTCAAAAGAACCACGAATTTTGATACTTGATATCTTTGAAATGGACATAAGCTAGTTCTACAATATTGACCTATCACTTAACTTCTGAGTACCTTAATCTGCACATTGATAAAATTGAAAGACTTTGTCTAACTCAGAGCTGTCCTGTAAAGTTTTCCGTGGTGGTGGAAATGCTGTCTCTGCACTGTTCAATGAGGACCACAGCAGCCATATTTACTCATGGGAAACGTGATTACCACAACTAAGTAGCCAATTTTTCAGTTTACACAATAGGTTCAGTGAGCATATGCATTATCTCCAACCTTCTTTGCCTGTGTACATTCTCATGGGGAGGCAAAACTCATCGTTCACCATTAAGACTAAAAAACCCAAGATATAGTGTGCTTTTGTAACTTCCCTATTGTTAAGAAGTGGGAATGTTGAGTAAATTGGGAGCATGGGGACCATGGGAGAGGGTAGAAGGGGAGGAGACAGGAAGGGAGAGGACTAGAGAAAAACATATAACTCAATAAAAACAATTAAAAAAAGAAGTGGGAATGTAACCCAGATTTACCCATTAGTATGTACCCACTTTGGACTTTAAATAGAAACTAATCATGCAAAATTAGAACCAGAAGAAAATATGCACTCCAGCTATAACTTCAGATTTGTAGGACAATAATAGCAGTTCTTGTGGGAAAGTTATGGGTCAGAGCTGCTGATGCTAGAAGTGAATTCTGTTTCCTTTCTTTGATGGAGTTGAGTCCTCTCTTAATCATCCTGTTATGTAAATGTGTCTGTGATCATCAGTACTATGGAAACCTTCTTACTCAAAACTATTTTTAAGCTGTTTTTTTTTATCTTTTTAAGAACTGTAAAAAATTATACTGGTATATTTTCTTTTTTATCATTATTATTTTAATACAAAGTGGCTTACTTTGGTAATTTGAGATTCCTACCTATTATGTGTTAAGGGGAGACATAATTTGATACAGAGTAAAATGTAATATGTATATTTAGCTACTGCTAGTAAACAAAGGGACGTCAAGGTCAGAGTTTACAAGAGCGGGTAGTTCATCTGGATCTAAAAACAGGGACAATCGTTCAAGTGGAAAACACAGCAATGGAAGAAGGTGCTTGTTCCAAGCCTCGGAGTTAGGATGGACTTGTGACAGGTCACACCTGCCTAAAAAGACAGAGTTCTGCTCATGAGGAAGACAGAAACATCAAATAGAAGATGCACTGGAGTTATGCTGCAGAGACTGGCTTTATTTTATAGGTTGAAGCATCCAGCAGTTGGGTGGTATCACCAAGGTTGACTTCGGGAGGCATGTTGGAGTGCACAGTATCTGACCATGGGGCCTGCTTAAAGGATCCTTGTGATTTTTCTGGCACAGCGGGTGAGGTTCGTCAAAGAAAAGTTTTAGAGAAACTTAAACCATGTGCTTTGAGCCCTTTTCTTTGCTGTTTTAAGCAATTTCTAATGTATCCCTTTATGGCACCTGCTGCTATGGGCAAGGAAAGTTCTTTTGCATTGGTATCCAAGACTGCAGACTCAAAAACGAGAATGTGAGACACTGAAGGCTTCTGTGTCCCCTGAAAAGAAACAGTTCAGACACAGCAAACTACTGAAAAGAGTCCTTTAAAACTGTGACAAAGATGCTGAAGAGGTCCTTTACAGTTCATGTCTTCTGACCAGGAGTAGGAAGTGAGGAAAGTACTCAGTTTTTCTTAAGGGGGAAGTCTGCTGATTGTTTGACCATGCTTCAATGAGTATATGATCAACAAAAATCGGACTTGCTAGTTTTTTTGTTTGTTTTTGCAGGGGTGCGGCTCAAGTGTGTGAGGGTGAACCTGGGAGAAATGAAACAAGTATGATTGGAAGCAAGTGCATTGTACAAAATTCCCAATAATTAATAAAAATATTATGCTGGGAAAAGCAATTCTGATTATTCAGTTTGTTGTTGTTTACTTAATGAGAAGGACCATTGGAACTTCAGAAAATGCATCTAACTGAAATCAAATAATGCTGGTTCATTTCTGGTTAGAACTACATTTGCAGGCTATCAGTCTTTCAAAGGACAAACACAGTACAAGGTGGACTCCTAGTAAATGAATGAGCTGACTTTACCGTACTTGCTTTTCTCTCCTCTTACGGGCACCATTATTCCTTGAACTTTTTCCTTCCCCTGATGCACCTTTGTATGTATCTCAATTTTTTTTTTTTTTGCTTTACTCATCTTTCTCATGGGCAACAGTTGACATCCATGTTTCTTTAATTTATTTCCTTCTTATATGCTAATTTTCACTAACTCCTCTTATGGGAATTAAATAACTGAAGAAGTCTATATTGTCTCGCAAGCATCCAGAGTAGGGACACTTTATCTGTAATGATTTTCAATGTAAACCAATAGAGAAATATGAATTGACAGAATTAGGATTTTCTGGAATTGATCAATTATTTATTGGATGTCCAGAGAATAACTGAGCTAATATCATGAGCTAAGCTGAGACAATAACATACTAATGTCCATTTCAATGTCACAAACTTCTCCAAAGGGTAAACAATCTTCATTCTTTGAGATGTTCCTGAATCTAACACCTGCTTTAGCCAGACTGATCCAAATTTTACTAGCATGATTATTTGTGAAGCAGTCTATATTTTTTAGAAAGGTATTTGTATTATCTTTCTGTTCTTCTAAATCCAGTTATCACTTTCCTTTCTCTCCCTCTCTGTATCCAGTTGCCTCACGTTCTCCTAATCCCTCCCCTTCTCCCTTTTCACCGTCTGTCCCTCACCGACTTCTAATTTTCTCAGGAGATCTTGTCTGTTTTCCCTTCCTTGGGGGATCCATGCATGTCTCTCTTTGGGTTCTTTTTGTTGCCTAGCTTCTCTGGGATCATGGACTATAGACAGATTATCCTTTGCTTTATGTCTAATAGCCATAATATCCACTTATGAGTGCGTACATACCATGTTTGTCTATCTGGGTCTGGATTACCTCACTCAGGGTATTTTTTTTCTTCTAGTTCTATCCATTTGCATGCAATTTCAAGTGTCATTATTTTTTACCTCTGAGTAATACTGCATTGTGTAAATGTATCATATTTTCTTTATCCATTCTTTGGTTGAGGGGCACCTAGGTTATTTTCAGACTCTGGCTATTATGAATAATGATATTGTAAACACAGTTGAGCAACTACCCTTGTGGTATGAGTGTGCATCCTTTGGGTGTATGCCCAAAGTGGTATTGCTGGGTCTTGAGGTAGATTTATTTCCTATTGTCTGAGAAACTGCCACACTGATTTCCAAAGTGGCTGTACAAGTTTGCACTCCCACCCACAGTGGAGTAGTGTTCCCCCTACTCTGCATCCCTCTCCAGCATAAGCTGTCATTGGTGGTTTTGATCTTAGCCATTCTGACAGGTGTAAGATGGTATCTCAGAGTCATTTTAATTTGCATTTCCCTGATGGCTAAAGATGTTGAGCAATTTCTTAAGTATCTTTTTGGCATTTGATGTTCTTCTGTTGAGAATTCTCTGTTTAGATCTGTACCCCATTTTTTGACTGAATTATTTGGTAATTTGATATCTAGTTTCTTGAGTTCTTTATATATTTTGGAGATCGGTTCCCTATTTGATATAGGATTAGTGAAGATATTTTTCCATTCTGTAAGCTGCTATTTTGTCTTAGTGTCTATGTCCTTTGCCTTACAGAAGCTTCTCAGTTTCAGGGGGTCTCATTTATTAATTGCTGCTCTCAGTGTTTGCGCTATTGGTGTTACATTTAGAAAGTGGTCTCCTATGCCCATGTGTTCAACCCAGAAGTTGTCATCAAGGCATAGAGCTTGCATCACTAATCAAATGTGATTCACTTAAAACAAGCTGCAGTTGGAACACTTAATAAGCTGTATCTCAAACCAGCCTTGCTTTGAGATCACCAAATGCGATTTCCCTACGTAGTTGCTCCCAGGATAGTGGAGATCAGATCACTTTAAATTTTATTTGTATAGAAACTGGCTGTAGAGGTCAAACTTGGGAAATGAGTACAAATATCAAGTGTTGCATAGCCTGCAGTCAGTGTTTCTTTGATTGGAACGAGACATTCATGTTTTGATGCTAAAATGTCAATAAACACAATCAAAGAAATAACATTCTTCTTAATTTCAGTAGCCAAACATGGCATTTTAAAGCACAGTGGGCAATGTTCCTAGAGTATAATAGATGTGGTTGAGCAGATGGAGCATAAAAAGACAAGCTGTGTTCTAGTTTATTTTCAAAGCGGTAATGTTTTCTTGAGAACCAGTCATCCTATTGGACTTCTAAAAACATCAGCAAATCAGAAATGTAGAGGAGGCTGCCAGTATTAAGGTTTATTGTGAAACATTCCAAGGAAAGTAACTTGTTTAAAACAAAGGCATTTCTTTTGGAACTGCTAATTTAGCTAATCAGGGGCGTAATGGCTTTGGAAGGTAAATTATGCTCAAATGAGGTTCTTATGTCACTCTAATTCTAATAATGGCTCCCAAACCAGATATACACTGATGATACAATTCCAATGGCAATGTCTTGGTATTTTCTGTAATTCCAAGGTATGATGTCAGAAGAAGAGAAACCAAACTTCCTGGACTAAGCTAATGCGTATCAGATGCTATATAAGCAAAGGACCTCAGAGCGTGGGTTCTAAAGTCAGATAGCAAACACATGAGTCCCCTTGAGTGCCCTTTGCCACCAACTGCCAGGAGAGTGAGGAATCTTTGCTTAGCTTCTATCACAAACCTTAGGCAGTCTCTCCTATGTCTTTAATATTTAAAGCATATATTTAACATTTGGAAAGTAGGGGCAGCATGGGAAGAAAAGAAACTAAATCACAGCACTGCAAAAATGGGGGCAGGGCAGGGCTATAGATCACCCAGTCAGGAGCTCTTCACAATCCCAGCTTCTCCTTTCACCACACCTTATAGAGGGCACCAAGTATTTATGTCTTATTGCCTTCTCTTCTACCCATGATGACCATTTCTACAGAATAGGTGGATCTAAAGCAAGTACCCTTTCAGTTTTATTCAAATGTATGATGAGAAGACTTCTGCTTTTGGACATAGACAAGTAACAAGGATCAAAAGTGGTTTTCTACCTTAAACAGACAACACTGGCAAAATGTATGAGACACATTTTGGTTTTCAGCATCAATTCACAGGCAGTTTAGAAGAGTAAATCCAAGAGAAGAAAACCAAAGGAGTGGCCTTGCCATTCCACAAGCTCACTACCTAGAAGGAGCATTCAGCCTAAGGTCAAGGGCTAGGGCAAGAGAGGGAGAGGCAGAACCATGAAAACCGGAAATCATTCCTCACCCTCCTCTTCAGAAGAGTGAAATATGTAATAGAAAATTTAGAATATTCAGTTGAGGAAATAAAACATAACTGAAATAAAAATTTCCACTTTAACATCTTAAATTGTAGAAAAAAGAATTTAACAACAAAAACAAAAGCAAAAATCAAGCTAAGGAAGCTAATGCTAGGATATAAAACATCAAAATAAGATGTAAAGATCATCTACAAAGCTCAGGAAATAACAGATCAAAATTCACGTTTGCAAAACTGAAAGCATAAATCTGAAACTAAATTATTTTTGATATATCCACATACACACATACAACCAATATACCTTATGTCAAAGTTTTAAAGATTTTGTCTGAGTGTGTGTGTGTGTAAAGACAACAGTTGCAGAGTAAAGCATCTTTCTCCATTCCTACCCTGATGAATATGCTTTCTTAACAACCTGAAAATTCTTATTTAAACTTAGACGTTTTCAACAACTTTGGGTTTCAAGGAAATCATGGGTGGGAGGCCAGAATTGTAGGACTCAGGAGTTTGTTAATACTTCACACCATAGGTGGCCTCATTTGCATATTTCAAATGTATTACTCTTTGCATGCAAGCTTTGTATATACTTGCCCAGTAGGCTAGGATGACTCATATCTAGACTTCTTCTGAAGGATAGACTTGGGGATGGTACCTGTGTCAGTCCTTGACACTCTAGTGTAAAAGACAGGATACTGGCATCATTAAAACTACTTACAAACTTATGGCAAAGGAACTATGAGCCCAGGGTTAGACTGCAATGTAATATATAGTAAAAATGCTTGGTGGCCATTGTTGTACCTACTTAAATATAGAATTTATATTGGATAATCGAGAGAATTACAATTACAATGGGTTATAAGTCTTATAAACCCTGTATTAGAAATATTAAATAACTAATATTAGTGATGGGAATTAAAAACTGAGTAATATGCAAAAATGCAAGCATAATCGTTTTCCCATATTCGAAACCAAGAGGTCAGTTATTTTTCCTAACAGTGACTCATGTGACTGAAAGTAAATCACAATTACATACCTTCAATGTTGTTCCTTGACTGTGTTTCTTACACAGTGAAAATTATATATTAAAACCATATATTTAATTAGGGTGTTTCAATGTATGCCTGTAATCCAAGTATCTTGGAAGTGAAGCAAGAAGGTTGCTTGACCAAGGTAAGAGCAAATTTGGGTTATAAAGTGAGTTCTAGTCCATCCTGAAAAAGGGGGTGAGAGAGACTCCCCATTTTAGAAAAAGAACTACTTTGGGGCAGGGAAGACATCACTTGAGTGAAGGCACTAAATCCTTCCGTTTCCCTTGTGTTTCCTCTACTGGTTGCAGATATTAATATTCTGTTTATTCTGCCTACCTTCCTTTATCTCTACTGAGCAAATCTTCTATTCAGGATCCATGTGATAGTTTCTCCTGTATTCTTTCAGCTATCTAAATCTTCATCAAGAGATTTGTGAAACAATGACTGCCTTATATACTTGTCTGTAATTGTTTTGGTTAACTTCTTTATATTTTATTTCATTGTATTATAGTGAGCACACATGAAATTTAAAATAACAGTAAAGTCATTGTTTTATCCAGGGAGAATTGCAAACCACTTTTGCACACTATTTTTGATGATGAAGGTGTTAGCAGAGGCAGAAGACAGAGGAAAACAAAGAATGCTAATGAGGGAAAGAGAAATGAGATTATTGACATAATTGTCAAGAGGCTGCTATCAGGTCAAAGACTAGGCTAGAGTCCAATTGCTACTCACTGGACTGGACAATTTAAGCATTCCTGCTTAGAATATCAAAGAAGACTCAAAGATTGAGGTCAAAGTATTGCCTGCTGATACTTATGATTAACCAACTGTCTTGCTTGTGAAGGAAAGCAGAAATCAGAAGCAAAGCTATCTTGGACTGAGATCTCCCAGCATCTCCACTTGATCTCGGGTACAGAACATTTTAGTGCATGCAGGCATGGTGAGAAGCAGCTACACATGAGAGCTCTAGAAAATGAAACAGGGGAGTAGATACCCTCGTGGGGCCCCTATACAGTCTCTGAGTATCAAGGAGCCGTCTCTAATATGTGCTCTGCAATCAGTCCTTTGGTTACTCTCTGTAAATAGCAAACCAAGAGCACATATCAGCAAAAAGGCAGGAGCTGAAGGTCCTGAAACACACTGAGAGTCATCAGGTTGCTGGCTGATAGGGAATTGCAGGGAACAAAACAGGAAGAAGAAGACTTGGAATGACAGAAGTAGAGATAAAAGAGAATTAAGCTGAAGACCTTGGGGTTAAAACCTGGAAAGAATTAGACTGCTGCCAAAATAGGTCAGCTTAAGAGCCTTGAAACAACAGCTTCACCTTTATAGATACATGCGTCTGGAAGTTCCATTTTGAATTGAAATTTGATTTCAGGGGGTGTTGCTATTTTATGAGACATGTTAGATTCTACTATTGAAATAGCAATTTTCCACAATTTCATATTGCCTGACCTAATATCGATTTCTCTGTCTTACTGCTTTCCCCTATTAGATAAATTTAGGTTCCAACTTTATCCCAGCTACATTCTAGCTGCATGGGCTCTGGAAAAAAAATCCTCTAAAGAATTTGCTTTCCTTATGGAAAAGGAGAAAATAATGATATCTGTGTCCTCAGATTATGTAAAACTTAAAGAATTAGTATTTATCAACATTTAGCCCATGAAACATTAACTTGCACCTTTTCCTTCTGAATTATAGCTAATTGAATCATTGCATCACCCCCTCTTGGAAATTCCTCCCTGAAATTTCAGTGCCATTGAAATCCAGTCAAGTTCTAGGAATGTCTTTTAATATAAAGTTTTTTATCATATTTGCTTATTTCACCAACCCAGTTTTGCCTTTTAATAAATCTTGCATGCTTTTAAGATTCTTGTCAATTATGAAGTCCTCCTGTTTCTTAGCAAGTCACATTGCCAACTCTTCCTCGACTGGAAACAGCAGATTCCCATTTCCCAATTTGTCTACGTCCATCTTACTAGTACGTGGCATTTCTTCATGGAGATTCTGGACTAGTCCTACGAATGACTGAAGATCTCCCACAGTAAGTGGGGTTTGCCACTGTTTGTTCACTATCCTTAGTGCTGTGTGTCATTGCCCTAGGCTCTGTATGTGTTTGTGTATGCGTGTGCGTGTGTACGTGTGTGTCTTTCTATCTTCCTCCATTCATCCTTCATTCCCTTTCTTTGATAAAATCGTATCTAGAATAGTTTCTCAATTTTGGAAAATATGAGAAAGACAACAAAAAATTTTCATATTCAAAAGTCAGTATCAACTAGAAATTATATTCTGCAACTTTCTTCATATGCACCCCACTGTTTTACATTTTGTCCCTTTCTCTGTAAAGCTACAGATCCTATAGAAAGTAATGTGATTCAAATTCTGCTTCATGACCTTGTACCTCATCATTTTTACTTAATTTCTTGTGGTGTGAGTGTGTGTGTGTGCCTGTATGTTGGTATATGTTTATGTGTGTGTGTGTATGTTGGTATGTGTATATATGTGTGTGTGCCTATGTGTTGGTATATGTGCATATATGTGTGTGTGCATGTATGTGTGTATGTGTGTGTATGTGCACATGTGTGTGTGCCTGTGTATTGGTATATGTGCATGTATGTGTGTATGTGTGTGAGTGTATGCAGATGCTCATGTAGTCAGATCCTGGATGAGGACTTAAGTGTCCTCCTGTTTTATCACTTCCCACCCCTTCCTTTAAGACACAGCCCCTTATTAAACCTGGAGCTAGCCATGGTATTCAGGAAACCTGTGATTCCATTGTCTATGTCACTCACTGGTGTGGGAAGTACTTCTGTTTATGTATGTGTTGCTTTTATTGGTTAATGAATAAATCTGGTTTGGCCAGTGGCTTAACAGAAATAGGTAAGAAAACTGCTGGGAAAAGGAAGGTGGAGTCAGTGAGACGCAATGGAGCCGCCAGAGGAGAAAGACACTAGCTGCCACCGGGAACCTTGCTGGTAAGCCATGAGCCTCATGGAAAATTATAAAATAATAGAAATGGGTTAATTTAATATGTAAAAGTTTCCTAAGAATATGCTAGAGTCATTGGCCTAGCAGTGTTTTAAATAATATAATTTCTGTGTGATTATTTTGGTTCTGGGCGGCCGGGAACAAACAAACAGCCTCCTACAAAAATCTCAGAGTATGGGGACTTGCAATCAGTGTGCTAGGGTTTTGTCACTGGTTCTAAGGAATTCTGGCTCAGGTCCTCACATTAGAGCAGCAAACACACTTACTTGCTAAGCCATTTTCACAGTCTAATCTGTTTCTTCATACAAAACTATTATTCTGACCATAGGCTACTGCTTGCTCGTGAAGAGTGCTTGAGAGTACTTACTTTGTGCAAATCTCTTCTCTTCTTATTTCTGAAAGTAATTTATGAGGTTAGCAATGGAAGTTTTTGTAGTTTATTTCTTTTGTTTCTTGATATAGATTACAGATTTCCTTTTTTAAACTGAGAAGCTTCTGTAAAGCAAAGGACACAGTCATTAAGACAAAAAGGCAACCTGCTGAAAGGGAGAAGATCTTCACCAATCCCACATCAGCAAAGGTCTGATCCCCAAAATATATAAAGAATTCAAGAAACTAAACATTAACATTCTAAATAATCCAATTAAAAATGGGGTATGGAACTGAACATAGAATTCTCAACAGAAGAATTTCAAGTGGCCAAAAGATACTTAAGGACACGTTCAACTTCCTTAGCTATCAGGAAAATGCAAATCAAAACAACTTTGAGATACCATCTTATACCTGTCAGATTAAAATGGAGGCCACAGTTTAGCTATATACTAAGGCCAATTGCCCATTAACACATTGTCAATACAATTTTTTCTTAATTTCCATGAACTGTGAACTATAGTCATGAATAATAAAACATGAACCATTAATTTGCTCATATGAGGATGTTGTCTTTTAGGTCTTTCATAAGTAGGCTGCAAGCCATATACCCACAGAGGTTAGGTATGGAGAAAAGGACTGGAGAAGTATAGAAGGACACTTTAAAATAGTGCCTACTAGCTCAGAACTGAGTATAAGAGTATAATAATGGGTTCTTTATTAAGGGGTAGACTCACAGATCACAGTGTTCTGCATGAGCAGCGAACAGGAACTGAATCCAACAGGAGAGGGATGGGGGAGAGGAGAGAACAAGAACAAGTGCATGCCTTTCTAGTATCCAAGGCCACTTCTAACCTGGTCCAGCATCTCAAAGGTCATTGGCTGAAGTAGTTTTTCCAACAGGGACGGATTGGATCATCCAGGAAGGGGAAATAGAATAGATAGTGTGGGAGAGAACAGGGATGGAAGAATCAAACAGGGAGAGGAAGAGAAGAGTGGAGGTGAGTGAGGGAATACTGGAGAGGGAGAGTTAAACCTAAGGCCTATTTTCAGGGGTGTACAGAAATCTAACACAATAGAAGTTTCCTAAAATATATGAATGTATGAAAGTAATTCTAATGGAATCTCCCAAAACAAACTGGACTTCTCTTGTCACCAAATGAAGCTTCCAGTTCTGGATATAGGTTCCATCTAATTGAGTTGTTGGCCAAATGGTGCCCAAGGGAACCCCTAAACAACTAGGATGTGGTCAAGGATATTGATTACTCTCCACAAAGTGATGGTAAGTCTGTATTGCTGAAGACAACAGCGACAAAACTCATTGAACATGCTTAAGTTGAGCTGGTGCTATCTAGGGCCCTCACTCTTGCTGGAAGGTACTCTAAACTCTACCAAAGTGGAAAGGTAAGCACCAAACCAGCTACAAACCCTTTGATTTACAATGGTGACTGACAAGCAAGGTTCTCTAGTGTAATAGTGCCACAAAGTCAATATTGATTGGATTCAAGACTCAGTCCATGAGTCCATCCACAGCAAAGCTCATGTTGCCAAGGACCTGAGACCAGGTATCCCAGGCACCTAAGGTCAAACCAAGTACTACTGTTTTAAAAACTAAACTAAACAAAAAAGTAGCAATAAAATGACTCCCACTCATGGGTCAGTGTGTCTTGTTCAGCCATCATCAGAGAAGCTTCCTCCTGCTGCAGTTGGGAATGAATACAGAGACCCATAGATGGGCAAAGTGCAGAGTGAAAGATCCTGGAATACTCTATCTTAAATAGTATGTCTCCATCAATATGCTCCCCTTCTGGCTCAGGGAATCCTGTATAAGAAGAGGCAGAAAGATTGTAAGAATTGTAGGGGGTGGGGAATACCCAGGAAACAAGGCCTTCTATACAGTAGGACAGATAAATATATGAGCTCACAGAGACTGGCAGCCTGAACAGGTCTGTGATATACAGAGCCCAACGCTGAGAGCAGAAGTATACACAAGCACATGTATTTAACCCAGATGCTATCTGCAATTGATAATCTCTCACAAATTAAAAATTAAATTTCTCCAATACAGTCTCACTGGATATACAAAAAAANAAGAACTTTATTTGACTCTCCATGCAACATGATATCTCTATCAATTCTAGAGTTTTGGGAGTAACTTACAATGTACTTTCTGTTTACTTAGGTAGTATTTTATCCTTCTAGAGTCTTTGATAGAGTTGAATACTAGATAGTTATAGTTTTCCTTATTTATGATAAAAATAGATATAAATTTAGACTCACAAATAGATATTGTAACTATAACTATTGCTTAATAACTGTTTTGTATATGTAATTTTATTATGTTAAAGTTAAAGTCTTAAAAAATAAAAATTAATAAATAAATAAAATTAAAGCCTTACTTTTTAATTAGACAGAAAAAAGGGAGATGATGTGTGATGTCCTTCTGCATATGTGTTGCTTTTATTGATTAATAAATAAAGCTGTTTCAGCCAATAGTTTAGGATAGTAAAAGCCAGGAGAGAAACTGAACAGAGATATATATAGAGAGAGTAGGTGGAGTCAAGAAGATGCCATATAGCTGCAGCAGGAGAAATATGCTGGAATCTTACCAGTAGGCTACATCGTCATGCTGATACACAGATGAATACAAATGGGTTAAGATGTAAGAGGAATATACCTAAGTTAGTGGCCCAACAGTGTTGTAATTAATATAGTTTCTGTGTTATTATTCTGATCTGAGCAGCCAGAAAACAAACAACCAGTCTCCACTTACAAGAGAATATGAAACAATGCCCCTGAATATTTTTGGCATTTCTGGCCCCTGGCCAGGACAGATCTGTTGATAGAACCAAAGATGTTTCCAGTTTCTGGTCAAGACAGAACTCACTATTGAGGATAAAAAGTAGAATGCTTGTTTTTGAGGTCTCTGCTCCAAACTGTATAATGTTCTGCTCCTGTTGTCACCATAGGTTAAAGCAACAGATCTTATGTATAAGTCTATTTTAATTTGGAGCCTCCAGCATTTTGTAAAATCTATGGCACTGAATGTCTAATCCTCTATACCACAGGTCCCACACTCCCCCTGTGTGTCCATGTATATGGATGAGTGCACATTTCAGGGAGAGTGGTCAATCCCAAGTGTCTTCCTCAGTTAACCTCCATCTTATTTATTTTCAGACAGGGTCTTTAAATGAATCTATAACTTGCTGATTCAGTGAGGCTAGCTGGCCAGTGATCCCTAGGGTCTTCCTTTCTACACCCTGCTAGTGCTGGAATTGTAGTTGAGTACTCAGGCTCAGATTTTTATGTGGGTGCTGGGGATCTTAATTCATGTTCTCATGACATACAGCAAGCACCAGATCTGCTGAGTCATTACCCTAGTCTGAATATTGAATGTTTATTTGTCATTTATTTAGTATTTTTCTTTTTATTGAAAATAATTTTTTTCATACAAAATATTCTGATTACAGGTTCCCCTCTCCTTGCTCCTTCTAGATCTTCCTCACTTCCATACCCACTCAAATACATCCTTTTCTTTTTCTCTATCCATAAGAATGCAAATAGGAATCTAAAAAAGAAGTAATAAATTAAAATAAGATATAGTAAAAAATAGAATATTACAAAATATGCAGAAAAATAGACAAAAAGCCCAAGAAACACATATAGAGATAGAAACATGCAGGTTTACATTCATAAAAAATCTCATTAAAAAACCAGTAATCATAATATAATCACATAGAATTGGTAAGGTGTAAAACACAAAGTAAAGGTATGACAAAGCATTATGAGACAGGTCAAAGAACCTACAAAATGCTGTTAAGTTCCTTGGTCATCTACTGATGACATGGGGCCTTTCTGTAAAATTGTTCTGAATATCCAGTGAGACTCTTGGAGAACACTAATTTTTCATTTGGCAGTGTGTTGAGAAAGCTTGTGGGCTAGGATAGGGGCGTGTGTCTACTTCAGCAATCCAGCCCCGCGTAAGACTGAGATTGCTTTTAGTACCACCCTCTCATAACAAATAGTTACATTTTCAATTATGGCCCCTTAGAATCATTTGGTTGGTCACAACCTCCCAGCTGATTTGAACAAAACAATGCAAGAAGCTGGCAAATTAAACTGTGTCCCTGTGCCACTTAACGCTGTGTCTCACTGTTGCCTCCATGTTACAGACTGCAAGATCTCTGACCTGCTCTGTGTCTTAGAACTTCTGGTCTCATTCTGGTTAGATAAAAGTCAATTAAAATCTTTAAAACAAATGTGTTGTATCTTGTCTCTGGTGATTCCAAAATTCTATCAAAGTCAAATACCATTTAATAGAATCATTTAAGGAACATTTCTAATTTTTATTCATTCAAAGTACTGTGGGGCAGGGTAAATTCATACTGGCATACTTATTTCCCTTGGTTTCATTTGTTTCTGTTTCTTTTTCCTTGATTGAGTTTTTGAAATATCATGGACTTTTTACCTAAGAATTGCAGTTATCACAAATAATTTTTAATTATGCAGAATTTGATATTAAAATTATCTTCCCTTTATTGGATGTGTAGCTAGATGTTTTAGATAAACCATATGTGAAGAACACTCAATATAAGGCAAGAGACGAGCTCACTAACATGATGAACTTAATATAAAATCTCTTTATGACTTTCTAAAGTCACACATTAACGTCAAACTCTGACCTTAAGCCATCAGAAATCAGATTAAAATAAAATGTAATGGGAATAAAATGATGACATATGTTACTGATACTACTGTAACGAATTAAAGTGAAGGCAATTTAACATCATTTGAAAGGAGTTTTGCTCAGGTAGACTGCTCAGTGCGGCAGACTCCATAAGAGTGCTTCTGGGGAGGATGCTGTTTCTGAGTAATCAGTGTGCCTTCGATATCTTCTGCAGTGCTCTTATAATTGTTTGTTTTTCGTCAGTCATGAAAACATTTTCCCGTCTGTTTCACAGAAGGTAATAAGAGGTTGACTGTGATTGAAAGTGTAGGACTTATTATCTTTATCCGGTCTTGGCAAGTTTATATTTACATAGTATTTATACTTACATATTGAAACTTGGGTTAAGCATGGTATCAGTATGGTGAGAGATGAAAGGAAAAAATATTTAAAAAACAAATATATTTGCTCAAAAAAAGAAACCCTAGCTGGGCAGTGGAAATGCACGTCTTTAAACCCAGCATTTGGGAGGCAGAGGCAGGTGGATCTCAGTGAGTTCGAGGCCAGCCTGGTCTACAAAGCAAATTCCAGGAGAGCCAGGGCTATACAGAAAAACCTTGTCTCAAAAATCCAAGGGGAAATAACATAAAAGAATTTTAAAAATAACAAAAAAATCCTCCCTTTTGCAAAAACATGTCTCTCTTGAATTACAGATTTTGTTGTTGTTCAATTTTCTTTTCCCTTAGGACTACTGATAAAGATTGAAACCACATTCTAAATGTCCCTGGACTTGATGCTAAGGTTTCCTGTAGTTCATAATTATCTCCCTCTTTCTCTTTTGATATTAAATAATTTGATTATCAGTCTTTATTTTTACATCAGTTATATGACATATATTATGTTCTAGGAATGAAGGAATCCCTGCCCTGGACCTTGGATATTGTAAAGAAAACAGAACATGTGTTTCTCTCATGTGTCTTAGCTTTGCCAGTTCACCATCACTGGTACCTTAGCAGTTGTTGAGAAATTGTTAGTTAACTCTTCCTTTTTATCTGTGTAAGTGATCAGAAATGATTGATATAGACTGTGTTTGCTTGCTTATTTAAATTTTGTTTTCAAGAAACTATTCCATCACTTTATAATTAGGGAATTCTTTGAATTTATAATTTGTTGCAAGACAATTTCTTAGATATGACATGTTTCTCTCCTTTTCCTAATATCGGCTTGGTATGTTTGCTTTCTACATAGTAGCTTCATGAAATTTAGTGTGCTTCCTCCATCATCTTTAGTTAAAATGGAAAGAATATTAGGTATTCTTATTTATTGGTGAATTTGAACACAATATATACTTTGCACTAAGTCCTCCATCCTTGAAATCTGTCTTCTAACTAGAAGATATTTGCACTGTAAATTCTCAAGGTAAGCTGACCATTTCCCATAGTTCTTTAACAGGCAGATGAAAGTTAGGCTGTTCCCTTCTCATGAATACCATTAGTCTTCGTAACCCGAAATGTAACACAATGTCTTTTGAAAATTCCTGTTCCTTTTGCAATCACTATTTATGTTTCTGATATTTATTCCTATTTAGAGACATCTTTCACATCTATCCAATTATTTTCTCTACCTGGGTACCACCAACAGCCTTAATGATGTAAGTACCTATGGAGACAAGCCACATTATCCTTGATCTTAATCAACTGATATGGTATTTCATCTATTTCAGTAGTGTTGTCAATCCCAATTTATATATAGACATTTCCAATTTTTAAGAAATTACCATCTCCAAATCTTAAAGTGTTTGATAGAACTTGCTTTGCACCTTCATAGTCATCTCTCAGTATTTAGTATTGTTCCCTGGTACCCATAAAATTGACACCCCCTTCCACATTGAATTCCTCTGCCATTTGCTTTCAGTTAATGGAGTATGGTGGTAAGAAAATGCTGAAGAAAAGTACTTACTTATTCCCCTGCCTCTCCCACTCCTCTGTGCAGAGTTTCTTTTGACTATCTGGAGGTCCTATCAGTGTAGGAATTCTCTGTTGGAAAAGGTCCCTATTCCTTCCCCAACACTTTCACATGAAGGTATGATAAAAGCAACTTGATATCATTATCCCCAGTGAACTATGTTCTCCGAAAATTTTATTATGCTGTCATTGTATACATATCTGTGAATGATTGCTCAATTAAATACTTACGTAATTTGAGAATCCAATGTGTTTCCTACTGGGACATTGTTATTCCAGTTTTCTTACTGTTATTTCCAGAAAAATTAATTCAGCCTATAATCTTCAGACTTTTTTCGTAATTCTTCTATCTGATATTCTACAAAATCTGAGTTCTGCAAAATTCATCATTCACCTAATATCTTAGGTGTCTGTCACTACAAATGCTTAGTCCTGTATCTCAATTAGGCTTTCAGTAACTTCCCTGGTATGCCTATCTCAATGATTATTAAAACACACAACTTCCTTACTAATTTTATTTTCAGAAAATGATCTAGCATTTTATTATATGAGAGAAACCAAACTCCAGTTAATACCCCCTAATCTATATTGATGAAGTTGCTTTGCTGTTTGAATATATGTAAGGGAAGTTCTAAGGGAAAATGGCCAAAAATTTAACCCACAATCATTTAAGAAAAGGGTTTCTTTTCTCTTTAATATTTAGAAAAGCTCAGTATTTTGAATGACTTATGAAAACCAGGAGGTAACATCATGGCTATATTGTCTTCTGGATCAACTGTGAAGTTGTTCTTGTGTTGAGTTTGTTACGGAATGAACCTCTTCTGTGCAGAAACATGAATGATCTAATTGTCCTGAGAAAGTCAAATGAGACTTCTAGCCCTTTATTTAATTAGTCTGTATCAGGAAACCTAGATGTCCCTGAGCCAATAAATTTGGAATACATGCTGAATGCTGAAGCAAATAAATGACTGGTTTTAAATATGAAAATTTGTCAAAGTGCTTCCTCTGGGGTTGTTTTGAAAGTTTCTGTACCATGAGCTTTGTTAATTGCCTTGGTGCTGGGCAATAAATGAAGTCTGGGTATAGGTCTATCGACCAGAGCAAGCAAACAAACAAGCTAGCAAGCAAACAAATAATAACTTATTCTTACTATCTCAAAAGTCACCAATCTTGCCAAATTTCCTAAAGTAGGGTGGAACCTCACGATCCTCTCACACACATATAAGCAGCTCCAAGTGAACTCAGTAGTTTAAAAAACAAAACACACATGAAGTTTGGGAAATCTAGTGTGGAGGATGGGAGAAGTGAAAGAGACAGGACTTGGAGGTGGATTCAGTCAAAACAAGTGTACAGAATTGTCACATAATAAAATAGTAAGAGCATATGAAGTCCTACATTTAATAATGTAAAGGAAACTCTTACTGGAAGAAATACATGTACTGGTTTGCCCCTTTCTGACATCACAACCACTGTAATGGCCAATGGCAAGTGCTTCTTGGGTCTGTTCTTTGTGTCACTATTGACAGGATAGTGTCAGTCTCATCACATTACCTGGTTCTGCTTAAGTTAAGATTCCATCCAGTTCTCATTAGCTGTTGAGGAAAGACATGAACATTTGGCCCAAGGAAAATGATAATATTGTATGCAACATAGTTCCTAGACAAAATACATGTTTTCCATAGAAATTACACTAAGAGAATCCCTCGTTATGTCACTAAGCTGCTTATTTCCCTTGGTATTTTTATAATTTCAACGACAAAGAGATATCGTAGTTAAACTGAAGCTCTGCCTAATTTCTCTCTGCCATTTACTATGTATCACTTCTGAATATTGTATTGGAAAACTGAATGAGAACTCATGATTTGTTTTATTCTCTTTTATATGGCAATGAATTGATACCGGCAAATAGAATAGAGTTCAGAAGCCCTGGGAAGTCTTGCAGTGTACTANTTGGAGATAAACATAAATAGAGGGCTCAAATGCCTCCAATAACATCCCAATGAATAGGATAAGAGAAAGACAGACAGAGAGAACAGACAGAAGTGTGTGAGTTTGTATAGAACACATGTATTCAATACATATCCAGTTCATATCTCTCCTCTGAAGTGGCCTGGACCTGTAGTTGCCAAAGTCAACTTAATGTACCTGATGAACCACATGACCACATATTTGCTGCGTGTCCTCTACTACTCCAAGAATCTCACACATCAAGGTCTTGAGATTAGAAGGAATCACTGTATAACTCTGTATAACATATCTTTTATGTGTCTCCTTGTAGGGGCTAGTCTGGGAGTAGAGCCACCAAGACAGTTGCCAGCATAACTTATTTTATGTACTTTTTCCATATTTCCAGGAGGCTTGGGTCTATGTAGGAGTATAGGACTGGCACCATCTGGAAGTCTTGATTTAGGGACTGTAGAGTGGAGTCTTAAACTCTGTGATGTTTCTTAGATTCTCAGGTGATTTTTGTAAATGTTTAAGTGTGAGAAACACAGTGCCTATCACTTTTTTTAGGAAATGAAGAAATTTGATATACTTTCTAGTGTATGACAAGTCTTATTTTAATTCTTTAAATTTATAATTTCAAAATATGCTTTTATGTATTTGTAGTAAAAGTTTAGTTATTCTTATGCTCCAAGGAAGAATTGCATTAGAATTTTCATGGGAATTTAGTTCAACTTGTAACAATGCATGAATCATTATTTTATATATGATATGTGTATCGCAGAAATATTTGAAAGTCTTTATTTCATCAAAGCTTCTCTTATTTTCACAAATGGGATTGTAGAGATAGGTATCTTATATGTGTAATTGTTACTGTGAGATTTTCTTTTCTTTGGATATATTATAGTAAAAGGAGTGATAGTAGTGTATTTTGTATGTAAATCTCTCATCATCTACCAATCTATTAGAGTCAACATCTATTGGGACTCAAGTCAAAAAGTCTGGCCTCTGACCAGTCAAGGTGCTCATTATTAGGTGAGAGCCAGCCACAAAAAAGAAAGAAATCACACTGCCTGCAGGAAATATGATACCTTTGGATAGTGAGGCTCCTGAAACACTGCTCAGAGAAAAGCGGGCAGCACAGTTTTCTTCCCTGCAGGATCTCAGCTTCCTTCTTTGTCTTGGTGCACCTGAAAGCACATGCAGTACACTGGAATCAGAGTGGGAAAGAGGAAAATTAAGTGGATCAGGGACAGAACTGATACCGTGTTGTTCCCCAATTTCCTCCTCAAGTCATCTTGTGCTTTGTCCTTAGAAATGAAAAACCCTACTCTAGATTTGAAAGAGAGGGTTCTGAGTTTCATGGAGTGCAAATAAAGTCCAGTCATAATTTATTAGAATTGCATTTTTCATAGTTTCTTGGATTTCTCCCAATAATGACCTATATCTGGTATCTTTCTGGTTAGTTTGTTTTTACACATAAATTGCTTTTCTTAGGGAAGAACTCTTAGGTCAAATCTATCCTGTTTCTCTATGTGGGAGCTGGTTTTTTGGATTTTGTGCCATGAAAATTCATGAAGCTGCCTATATTTTCTATGGAAGTGTTTATACAGTAATGTTTTAAGCCACTCAAGAAATGTCATGCTTGTGTGTTTCTCTAACTGCACAGAATACAAGAATAATCTGGAAACTTACTAATAGTGCACACTCTGGGGGATCTGCTGCCTCTGAGATTCAGATTCTGCTCCTCAGGGGAGGTGAGATAAGCTCTCCATCCATGATTTTGCTGAATGCCACAGAACGTGCTCAAGCAGGAGGCTCTCTCTCATTAGGCTTGTTCAGCACTGTGGCATGTATTTTTCTCCAATGTTCTTTAGTCTTAGGGTTATTGGGATTGATAAAAATCTAAAGGACAATGAGCTTTTTCCTTTTCTTTCCAGACAGACCGCTCCTGCTGTGCTTCAAATTTCAAAGGAAATCTACATAGCTCACAACTGGATTCTTCAATCCAACTAATGTATGGAGCTGAATTAATTGAAATGCACCCCGTGCTTGTGTAACAGTTTCTTTCTCTAAGGGCCTCCTCCATTGCCCATACCATGGCTTCATATGTATTTTAATGAAGTGTGGGGAATATGTACTTGAAATCAGCAATGTAGAAATGTTTATGGAAGTAAATCATAATGTGTTTAATGTTCACTGAAAATGTCAGCATAGTAAAAGTGAATAGTTGAAAGATGTAAATTTGTAATTTAATACTAACACTAGCTTGCACCTGCTGTCATCTGTGTACTATCATCAGCATCTCTGAATATTAGAACTGGGATTAGAATGGCTTTCATCCAGATTCTGTTCCCAGAATTCTGTGCATGTTCAGGAATCCGAACTCCCTGAAGGTATCATACCCATGTGCAGCTTCAATACAAAAGAAGATCTTGGGAAAAGAGGAATTCATTCCTCCTAAGACCAAAGCTTAATTGCTGGGCTGTAGTAACATAACTTACAGTATGGTTAACTTTGTCTATTTTCACCATAA
>JAQHUG010000177.1:2008220-2023665 GCA_028555095.1 Dicrostonyx torquatus
AGAGTTTTAGTATAAGAAAATTGTAAATAAAAAAAAAACACAGACTCAAAATCTGTACATCACAATGAACTTTTTGCAGTTAGGAACAGAGTATTTTCAATGCCGTTCTCTGAGAACACCATGTCAATCATTCTCCTTATCATTAGGCTGTAGTCAATACATGGCTAGGACTAAGCTACAATCATGCAGTTCCCATTTAGATCAATTAAAGATCATAAAGATAAAACGATGCATTTTGGCTTACCTTCCTTTTTCCTTCTCCCTTGATGTTGATGCAAGGGTCTGACCTGTATGTTTCCTTCTTTGACTTACATAATCTTTGTTGACTTTCTTGACCTCCAAAGTCACACTACTGTCTTTAGTACACACCTTCCCATTTTAACTGCATTTCTCCCTATTGTTGCATGATGTGTGATATTCATTTGCAATCATAAACTTAGGAAGTCAGGGTTCCTCTATTATTTTTCTCTTGTGCTTCTTGACACAGATAGAGCATAGACGACTTTGAATTTACCAGGATTGATTATACATTAGCAGACTTGCACCATGTTGCTCTGTTCTGGCATTGGAGCAGAGCATGGGCTTTGAAATTATTTCTCCACTGGGTTCATTTCTCCCATCAGAACGTCATTCCATAATGTAGATGCTTTGCAGGACATTATTATTTTATAGTGTGCATTTTGGAAGTTACCAGAAAAAAAAACATATATATTAGGGAGTGTATGGAGGAGGCGATACAGATTTCAGTCATTGTCACTAAATGCTCACAGGTGTGTAAATAATTCTTAGTGTCCTGCAAACACTGGGATGGGGTTGAAGATGGAAACTAGTTCATTCAACTTTTGTTTTGTGTGGTTATTCTCTTAAACTTGCAAGCTGGTTTTCAAGAAAATTTGATGAACAGTTTTGGAGATCCTTGAAACAAATATTTCTATAGAAACAACAATGGTTCCCTTAGAGCTTTTAGGAACATTGTCAGTGGGGTTAAATACCATTTTGTGATTTGGGGTTTCACATTATGGCGTCATTGTTTTAATTACTCAGAAACAGTGTTCTAATAAATGAGCATATAACGCTTACTTTTAAAACAATTTTCTAATAATTCTTTTGTCTTAGATACAACTGTGAATTAACCTAAAATGCTTCCTAGAATGGAAATTTTTAGTGGCTTCTTTTGTCCCAAATATCAATTAATTCCTTTCTGTTAGCATCTTGTTTCAGTTTGGTGGATGTAACTTTTAATAATTTTGGCTCATCCTTTTTTCTTTTCCTCATTCATAATCAAAATCTTTCCTCTGGCATTCAGAGACACCATTCTTTGATTGATGAAGCTTGTTGTAGCAATTTCTTCTGTCTTGTCTGGCTCTTTCATTCCTTCCTTCTTGGCTTCTGGGCTTTTGAGACAGGGTCACATGTATCTCAGGCTGGTCTCAAAATCCCTATGTACTTGAAGGTGACCCTGAACCCCTGATCTACTTCTAATTGAGGGCTGGGTTACAGGTTTGCACCATTGTCTCTAGTGAGACTAGTCCCTCCGGCTAACTCCTTTTCTTGTGCTGATGTACAAGGGGATGTCTCATAGGGGTCTCACAGTCTCACAGTGCCTCCTGGGTCTAAACATGGTCACATGCAAGGTTCTTACATATTGTTTCTCTGATCCTATTTTTGGTAAAGGTCTCCTTGGTATGAAGGGTCTATCCCATTAAAGATACACAGTCAGTTAATAATTAAAGCGATATCTGGCCTTAACGAAACATTTTAACTTTTGGTTATTGCTTTCAGTATCTTAGAAGGAAATGGAAGTTAGCTCTTAAAACAACTGCTCCCATTAATAGGCTGCTCAGGCTCATGGAATCCTGCACCACATGACTGTTCTATTGCTAACTTTATATCTAACCTCGGTGAGCCCTTCATTATTTGCATCAGCATTAGTATGGGGGAAGGTGGCTTAGAGGATTACAATCTAGAAAATATGTAATTTTGCTTTGGTGTTACATCCCACAAGCACCCACTCTAATTACACGGCTCACAATTGGAGAACACTTAAAAGTTTTAAAAACTTTTAATCCTTAAAATTATGTTAGGAAATAGTCCAAGTATATATTATTGTATCTGATATACAGAGAAAGAAAATTGAGCCCTAGCGCTCATCTAAGTCTTATGTTGAGAATAGAACACATTTTTTTTGAATGTGGAGAAAAACAAATCTTTGGTTCAAAGGGCAGAATTAGAGGCTAATTTTTCCCTCAGAACCCTCTTCCCTTGAACGCGATAAGTGGCCCTTATTTTCAAGGCTTCCAAATAAGAAAGAAAATATAATTAGAGTTATCCTGTCTCTCTGTGACAATCTGAC
Organism: Dicrostonyx torquatus; assembly: GCA_028555095.1. Classification (NCBI taxonomy): domain Eukaryota; kingdom Metazoa; phylum Chordata; class Mammalia; order Rodentia; family Cricetidae; genus Dicrostonyx; species Dicrostonyx torquatus. Next base: position 2,010,574 of record JAQHUG010000177.1, read on the forward strand.
ACTTCTCAGTTAAATAATTTGCCTCTCATGCTCTTCTCAGGACTCCTGGGTGGGGAGTGGTAGAAATCTCTCTCTCCTGGCAAAGCCAAGACACTTGCCTCCAGATCTAGAGACTTGTAGCTGGATTATCTGCCACAGCCTATTCCTTTTATCCCCTTTCACATATCAATATGCTTTTTATTTCCATGATGTCAAAGATCCTGAATTGTTCTTTCAACAACTAATGTCACAGCTTGGGGAATGTAGCTTGCCTAACCCACAGCTGAAATACCATAATTTGTTAGTGAATATGAAAACTTGACTTTCTACAAGGATTATAACCATTTATTGGGTATCTTGAAATACAGAGAAGAAAACAAATGTAACTAATGTTTACAGTGAGGAGGGGGGAATTTGTGGTGCCAGATTGTTGACTTCACCATCCCTTTGCTGCTCATTGGCATTTAACCTCTGGGTAATGAGTTTTGTCATCAATGAAATGAGGGCAGTAACATCACTAACCTCAGAAATATTCGGTAAGGATTAAGTTCATGTAGGTATATAAACTTCTTATATCTTTGCTTCATGGAAGGTGCAGAGGAATTTAAAATTGTGTTGAAATAGTGAGGTGTCGTGTTGTCAATACTTTCTTGTGTCAGGCATTGAATTTGGTGATTTAAACAGATTATCTCATTTAATTTTCACTACAGTGCTTTGAGATAATGGCGGATTTGTTTCATGAAACTAAATAACAGTTTTCCAAGTCACACAGCCAGCGAGTTGCTGTAGCTCTTAGGATCATGTCCTCAGCTTCCATGGAAAATTTGCCACAGCAGAAGAGAAAGAGTGCAGATGTAGAGAAATAGAAGAAACTACATTTCAGGGCACTCTCAACATTTGAGTTGACTGAAATAATTTACACAACCTGTGCTTTATTGTTGAAAGAAATTATATAGACATTTTTCTATATACATAAGTGTAAACCTGCTCACGTTTCCATAATATTGCTTGTATGTATATATGTTTTCAAGGTTGGCCATTTAGTATTAGATGACCAATTCGGATGCTATTCCTTATGGAAGACTATTTCCCCTCCTTTAAAAATAAAAGATATAGTAGATGATACTGATGTTATTTATTGTAGCCTGCAAGAAGCACTCATTTCAGAACACTTCTTCCACTTGACAGGTTTTTATTTTGAAAGTTGTGAAACTGGCTTAATCACAACAGAACAGAATCAAAAGAAATGCTTAGCATTGATAATCTGTGATTTTTAAGTGTAAAAGTGTTAAATTGAAAGAACACATGTTGTTGTATAGGACTGCGGCAAATCTGGAGCTCAGCGAAAGGCAATGATTCATGGATTTGTATTGATTATTCCCTTCATTCATTACATGTGAAGGTAGTTTGTGATCACCAATTATTTTCTATTGATTACATCTTCACAGACTTAATATTTCCATCAGTTTCAGTATAAATTTGGCTCATTGAGCTTCTAGAGATATCAGTGTTTACTGGAGGCGTAATGCTTTAAAGAACAAATACATGGGAAGCTTTGCTCTATATGGGACTCTTCTCAAGACAGTTACTTGGACTCTCTGCTTCTTTTTCTTTATTTGTTAAAAAAAAGTAGGCTGTTTTAGGCTTAGAGAGTGGAAAACTGTGCAAAAAATATTACCTTGTCAGGTACTATGTATTGCATCAGGAAAAGCTATTTTCGTAGAAAAAGGCCTATGAGAAAAAAATCACAATGATTGACATAATCTTATTTTGTACCAGTCAGTGTTCTCCAGAGAAGCAGAATCAAGGGTGTATTGTCCAGGTTCCAACCTAACCTACAAGGGTTTTCACAGAATTAACCACAAAATTGAGAGGCTGACAGTGCACACTTGTAGAGCTTTTGAGAAGGCTGGAAATTCTGAAAGAATTGTCAGCACAGGGGTGGGTCTAGTCTGAGGCTGGTCAGCATATGGACCTCAGGTAGTGCTTTTATGAGCTTTAAGAAAAATTATTACTTTGAAGAATCTAGGCCTTGGAATTATTAGATGATACCCACTCATATTATGAAGGGCCATTTGTATTATTCAACATTAGCAGACTATAACCTTTGATAACAGTCATGACAACTTTTACAATAACACCTAAGCTAGCATTTGACCAACAAGGTGACCACAAATGATGACACATGAGTTAACTATCACACCACAGAACTGGACTATTTGTCTATATATGTGGTATTGGGGCCACAAGTGTTCTGGTTGTCTACGTATAAGATGCTTTGAACCCATTTCATAGTTATTTGTTAACTGTTCGCAGAAGGTGAACCATAGTAAAGTCGCGATATTTGCTGCTGGACTTTCTCATGCTGAAAGAGTCAGTACAACTTATGTGACAGAAGATGGTCATGGGAGTGGAAGCACGAAATGTATCCTGTCTCTCCCCAAGGTACTCTCCTGTCTTCTCATCTTTACTCTGGCTCAGGTCAAACTCATTTCAGGAATCAGAGAGTAGTATTCCCACAAATGTGTCTTTATCACTGTCTTGAGGAAGAATTGCCTCTTGGTTTAGCACGCTGAACTCACTGTTGTGTTAGCATGGTGAATTCACTTTTTCTTAGCAACTGGGTTGAGTGGCTCATTTCCTAGGAAACTCTGGTTGCTCTCATGATGCTAGACCATCAGTTTCTCACTGAAACCCCATCTGAGATGTAGCTGTGGCCCTGCAGGTAAATGTGGGAGTATCTAAACTCTATTTCCATTGCAGCAGCTTAATATGTGTCTCTGACGAAAGCAAATGCAGTATTTTAAGTTTGACATGAGAGACTAATGGAATGCCATATGTGAACTCTTTGGAGTCATCAGCACTTGTGTTCAGTGGGCCCAGTGGCACTTCTTTGAGAATGTGTATTTTTGAAAGAAAACAAAATAAATATGTATAGACTACCAAAGCCCTATACAATAGCAGCAGCAACAGCAAATGAATGGTTCTTAGCTGTATAGTTGTATAGTTGTTAGTATCAGATGTTAGATGTGGAAAGCAGATATTCTGAAATATTATACCTAGTTTGATACTGGCATATAATAATATTATTATACCCCTGTATTCTGTATCCTACGCCTCTGTAGAGTTTTAGCCATATCTTTCATTAGGCTGGATTTCTACCTCTGTCATTAATTTGTTATTTGTTTGCTGTTATTGTTTTTAATTTAATTTTTTAAAATTTATTTTATTATTTATATCCTGGCCACAGTTTCCCCCATAATCTCCCTCCAGTCCCTCTCCCCTATATGTCTTCTGTTCCCATCCCCCAATCCACTCTCCCTCCATGTCTTTTTAGGAGCCGGTAGTCCTCCAATGAGTATCAACAAAACCTAGCATAACAAGATCCAGTAAGACTAAGCACCTCCTCTTGTATTAAGGCAGTGGCTGTCTCCCACTCTTTTACTGGTTTTTATGACCCTACTTCCCATACTGGGTGACCTTGCCCAGTCTTAATACACTTAGTCTTAAAAAACTTACAAGGAAAACAAAACATGCTTCAAATGACTTAGGCACAAAGGAAGTCTGAGTACCTAGTAGGATGTTAGGGAACCTGTGTACTTAACTCTCTTCCCATATTTCATTCTTGTATAACATTCAAATTTGTATAAAACTCTCTTCCCATATTTCATTCTTGTATAACATTCAAATTTGTATAAATATATGGACCATATTGGTTTCTCAATGTCTTAAAATGGCTCTGTATACCATGACTAGTTTCTAGCTTAGAGAGAAAGGTAATGAATAAACACAAGGGCAGTTTGCTTGGCATTGGTTCTGCTGTCATTGAAAGACTGGAAACCGTACTTCCCTTTTCTAATCTGATCTCCTCAATGCAATGATTCATAATAATTGCCAGGCCAGTTAAAGAAGATGATCTTTGTAGCAAAAGTAAATGAATGTCATTAACTCTCTAAGAGAGAGACAGCATAGTACAAGAATAGCAGATCTTTGTCTCACAAGCCAAAACTTTATCACTTTGTGTAATCTTCCCTAATACTCTCACCTGCTCACTGACATAGCTGAAAGTGAAGTTAAAAACAAAATACTTTAGTGCTTGAAATGAAGATGTCCTGTCGGTGATCTAAGACTTTAGTTAAAATTCAAAAGCCTTTGGAGGATGCTCTCAAAGGAAGCAGATGATTAAAGTCTCCCATGCTTTATAGCTTTCCAGATTTCACTGGCTCCTCCATAACACACTGCCTTTTCGTCGACATTCAGATAGCTTCCTGTAAAGCTTCGCTTTTTGTCGGTTGTACCTTGATTGTCTTTGGAAAGCTTCCTCTGACTTCTCAGTGATCATCAGTTTAACATACATCTATTGCTGTTTTTGATAATTACTCTCTCGTTGAGAAATATCTTTGCTTTATTTATATTAATATGATCAGATATTGTAATTAGGAAACTTGCATCAGCAGCAGATGGAAATAAAAAATTGACATTTGGAACAATTGTGGAACGAGGAGAACATGGGCAGAACAGACTTTGGTTGGAGTTTACATATTTTCTCAAAAGTTCCCATTCCTAATGTTTGGAGGAAAATCAAAACACGTGTACTCTCAGCATGCCCAAAGCAGCCAGGCTTCTACCAGGCTGTAAGACGTTTAACAAATTCATCACACAATCATTAATTATGGGAGAATAAAAGATACTTTTTTATATATGAGACAAGCATTAAAATTCACCTTTTTATGTATATGAAGAGCAATGTGTCCATCAGCTAGATTTTTATTCCTCTAACTGTTAATGCTGGGTTAAGATATTGTAAACTAACTCTGTACTGTTAGCTGCAGGAACTGATGTTTGAGTTCAAAAGCTTCCTATATTTTATTTTCAGGAAAGTTCTGAATACTCCTCCTGTTGAACTCTTCTGAATTACCCTTGTCGCCTTCATCATACTTGTCACTGTGTTCTCTCCTTCACCCTAATGACTGCCTTAGGAGACAGAAAGAAAAGAGTGTTAGCAATCTTTTGTAGGAGAAGTCTTAGAGAATTAGGGCCATGTAAAAGAGTCTGGCCAAGACAGCAATAGAATCTAGTATCTGGTATAAAACTGAACAACGGACAGGGCCATTTTCTGTACATTAGGACCAGAGACTTACCCTTGGTTCTAGCAAGTACTGAGCAACTCTGAACTGTCCCTCTACACGACTAGTTGATATCCTATCAATCAGTCATCAGCCTTTAGATTAGATGGCTGAGTACAACTTCATGATGTTGTAGGCAGACTACTGTCAGAATAGTGCTCTTAGTGTTCTAGAGACACTGAAATTGTCTTCCAGGGCATTCTTTAAAGGGTCCAGACTGGTGAAAGCCATCTTTGTCTCCCAATTCAGTGACAACCTTTAGAACCAAAGTTCAGTTTTTCACGACATACTCTTCTGCATTTTCTACCATGTCTTCTAAATGATTCTTATCAGATTTGTATTGCTGACCTTTTAGAGCAATACAATGATGGTGCCCTCTAGGAACCCCATGTAATTATTGATTGACTTCCTACTTCCCCAATCATATCTAATACTCAATAGTGTATTGGTAAATATTTACCAGCTTGCTGTTTGAGAATGTGTGTGCATGTATGAACATACATTTAAGGATATGTTTTATTTCTAAAAAAAACCATAAAACATGCACTTATAATAATATATGTCCTTTTATTAGAAATTCAATATTATCAACTGATTCATGTAAAATGCTTTTATTGACCTTTGCTGAGCCATTGTCTTTATAACCAATGGTTGCAAATGAGTGTAATTACATCATGAATTATAATGAATTCATCTTGGTTAATATTTTTGTCTGAGTTAATGGATAAGAAGAAATCAATACAGTGAAGGAATAGTTCAGTATTATATGCATTTTTCATTAGCATGAACAATGTTGTAGAATTCGGCAGTAGTTTTAAAGACTAGGATAGGGTTTTCTTATTTTATCTTTGCATTTTTGCATTATTTCCAAGTGGTTATGAAGGCATACATTTATATTAATGCCAATCAAAATCATTAACATTCCAGTTATTTATTTAAGTCTAGATATTGGTTTAGAAAACTGGTTTTTTTCTGAGGATGAGTAGTAAAAACTTTAGGCTTAAAAATCCTAAGATTTTCTGTTTCAAAAAATGCAAATTTGCATTGCATTGATCTGTGGGCAATACGACTGTTTGCCATAATCCAGTAAAAATTTACCTATAGATACAAGCAATAATTTGTCCAATCAATTAACAAAAAATAAATTCAACTTTGGTCTATTTTATTGACCAATTCTCTTGCTGCAAATCCTGTACCATAATCAATTTCATTGTGCCGAAGTGATGCTGCTGACTGTGAAACTGGAAAGACAAACACTGGTACCCTATTGTGTAATATTTCTATACAGCAGACAGCAACTCTAGATGAGAATCACCTCCAAGGTATGGATAAAATAAAATTTAATATAATTATTAGGAAATATGTTTTTGATTATGTATTCCTTTTGGTTTTAATATTTGTGTCTTAATTATAAACCACACATACCTCAAACACTCAACATACACACAGTTAGCTAATGGTACAATTCAATAATTAGTTTCCCCAAATTTTGAAAGTTTAATAATTGTTTTCTTTAGAGTTGATATAGATTGGTTTTAGCCATGTAACTGTGTAACTTTTTTTCTGTCATTTTCCAAGAGACTTTCTTTTTCTATTTTCTCTTTCTTTCTTTCTTTTTTGCTTCTGTTTTTGGTGTTGCTATTGACTATTTATTTACCAAGGAACTGAAAAGCAATGTTTCACCACAGACAGTTCATGGATATTCTTTTGTGTCAGATGCTTTGATGTCATTGGTGCTTATTGTGTCTGTTGCTTTTCAGTACATTTTATTTAATCCTTCTTCATTATCTCTAGCTTGACCCTGATATGACCACTAGTCATTGAACTACTGTGTTAAATACACTGATTACTTATTTGGAAGTCCTCCTGGATGATTTGAGCTGCTGAACTACTATATGGATGGTTGTCCTAACATCCCCCCTTTCTTAGGAATGTGATTTCTCCCTCATAGACTTCATTATTCTAACTGCTCACTTTCTTACATGTTTCCTAAACTCAGTAACATGTGGAATAGTAGTCATGTCCTCTGTGTCTTATTTCTGGCTCACCCCTGTAAACTGCCTTGCCTTCCTTCTCTATGGCCCTGAATTTTCAAGCACACTGAAGTGTGAGTGCTGGGTAACATTACATACTATAAGCCACAGAGACAGCATGGCATGGAAACTATCCTCTGAAGGCTAGGAAGGTGTTTTTGCCCACATGCACAGAGTAAACTTAAACAAAACCTTCCAGATACAGAAAACTGTAAAATGAGCACATACTTCTTCTTGACCTTTAGGAACTAAGTATATACAACAGTAGGTTGAGAATAGAGTCCACTGTACCATTGAAAACAAACTGTCTTGTAAGAGGGGACTGGTTTAAAATAACTTCAAATTAAAAAAAGAGTAACACATTGAGGGAGTTTTCTTCTGAGAATTATTATCTGTAATTTCTCAGAGGTTTGACATCATGCATTCATATGAGAAAGCATAACTTTAAGAACGAGCAGGATGTTGGAGTTTGACCTGAGAGAAAAAATATCATTAGAATAAAATTTAAAATGTTGTAGTTGATGACTATGGATATGGCTTAGTAGGTCTTAAAGAAAAGTAATAGCCACACAAGTCTGATACCTTAATCTGATCTCCAATACCCAAATAAAAAGTCAGACACACATTTTTAACTTTAAAATGCAGTGACACACATTTTTAACTTTAGCATCCTTATGGCAAGATGAGAGAGAGAGAGAGAGAGAGAGAGAGAGAGAGAGAGAGAGAGAGAGAGAGAGAGAGAGAAGAGTGAGAGAGAGAGAGAAAAAAATAAGAGAGAGAGAAAGAGAGAGAGAGTTGGGTCAGCTAGTGTGCAGTACAGAGAACAGCAACAGAAAAGGAAAGACCTAACTCCAAAAAGTTGTTCTTTGTGCAGCAAACACATGTATATCTGTACTCACATACATAAACTCATGTTCACATACATGAACATGTACAAAAAATGTGTGCACATCATATACACACATGGCTACAAAACAATTTACAGATGTGGAAGAAAGCCTTTGTAGTAACTCAGAGGAAAAGATCAATTATATTAAAGCAGAGAAGAAAAAGAAAGATTACTTTCTTTATAGCTGTACTCCTGACTGGAAACAGACAACTAAAGAAATAGCACCAGAACAAGATAAATGATGATTTTCCTAAATGGAATAAATCAAAACAAGTCACCACATTTTAATATATTCTAGTAAATTTATATCAAAGGTGAAAATAAAGCTTCCTCACATTTTGAGTAGTAGGAAAAAAATATTCTTGAAATGTAGCCATGTCAAGTTCCAAAGGATTCTTCGTGACACCAACCTTCACCCCAAACTAGATAGTTATACACAGCAATTCCTGCACAAATTTCTAGTGTCTTTAGACATGAAGACATACCAAAGATAGAAACCATGAAAAGGAGTGTAAAATATCTTCAGCAGTAAGTGCAGAAATGCGAGCATTCAGTTCATTTGTTGAAAAATGCATTCGATCAAGAGATTCAGGGAGAACCCAGAGCAGATGGAATGTACTATTGTCCAGATCAAGGACGTAAGAATTGACAAAGGGTCTCTGTAAAAGGAAGCAAGTAGCACATTAAAGGAGGCCTATTTTAATTATCTTTGATTATAAGAAACCTCCAATTTTACAAGTAGAATTTAATAAATATTTAAGAGAAAGACATTGCAAAATGATAAAAAAAAATGTTGCCTACTTCTAGAATGTCCCTTGTTTCAAAATTTCCCTTTATCTTTATGTTTCTCTCATATATTACATCCTGGCCAGAGTTTCTCTTCATTCCACTTCTCCCAGCTCTCTCCATCGACTCCTCTTCTGTTCCCTTTGAAAATAAGAATGGTCCTCAGATGGGTATCAAACCAGGAGGAGGAAAAAGTTCCCAAGTTCAGGCAAAATAGTCAGAGACAGTTCCCACTCCCACTGTTAGGAATCCTACAAGAACACCAAGCTATACAAAAATAACATATATGCATAAGACCTAGCTCAGATCCATTCAGGATCCGGGATTGTCTCTTCAGACTCTGTGATATTCTATGAGATCTGCATAGCTGATTCTGTGGGCCACATTCTCTTTGGGTTCTAGACTTCTCTGACTCCTATATTCCTTCCTCCCCTTCTTCTTTGGGGTTCTTCTGGCCCCACCTAGAGTTTGACTGTGAGTCTCTTCATCTGTGCCCATCAGTTGCTGAATGAAGCCTCTTTGGTGACAATAGCACTAGGCACTGATCTACGAGTATAGCAGAATTAGTAGCATTTCATTGAAATTTTTCCAGTTATGTTTGGTTCTATCCTGAGTCTCTGGGATGTCCAACCTCTGGTTCCTGGCCATCCAGACAGTGTCTGGCATGGACTCCCTCTTGAAAGTGTGCCTAAAGTAGAATCACCATTGGTTGGTCACTGTCCTGTGGCCATTACCCCAGCACATCTTGCAGGCAGGACAGACTGTAGGTTTAAGGTTTGGTGGCTGATTTGACATCCCAGTCCCATTGATGGAAGTCTTGACTGGTTATAAAAGATAATCAGGTCTTACTCCACATCCCTTGTTATGAGGAGTCTCCACTACGGTTACTCATATAGATCCTAAGGAATTTCCACTGCACTAGGTTTCCACATTTCCCTCCAAAAGACCTCCAAATCCAGTCGTCTCTCCCAGTGCTTTCCACCCCACACCTCTTAAAGAATCCTCCTGTTCCCATCCCCACCTGCCCTCATTCCAACCCCAAACCAATTCTATTCCTCTTTGCATGGAGATTCATGTGTCCCTCGCTGTTACTTATCTTTTCTGTGTCTGTGAATTGTAGCAAGATTATCCTTTACTTAAAAGCTAATGTCCACTTGTGAGTACATACCATGTTTGTCTTTCTGGTTCTGGGTTGCCTTACTTGGGGTGACTTTTTTTTTAGTTCCACCCATTTGCCTGCAAATTACATGATGTCATTATTTTTAACATCTGAGTAATACTTTGTGTCAATATAACACATATTCGTCATCCATTCTTTGGTTGAAGGGCATCTAGGTTAATGTAATAACATCTTCCATTTTATTGCATATTAAGAGATAACATCATATATAGACATCAATATAATTGCCCCCCAGGGAAGGGAAAACCAGAAAGGGGAGGTGTGGGCTAGGCTGTAAGGTCAACAATGCGGATAATTATTCACCTGATAATTATGGGAGTGTTTTCAATGCTCAAAAGATTGCATTTGGGAAGGAATCTTATCTTTGCTCTCTCCTAGTTGATTGGTGGCATGCCATTGGGTCTCTTTTCTCATTTTCTCATTTAACACCGTGAAATAAAGCAAAGACAGTTTATGTATATGTGTATATATATATATATATAAAGGTTTATATATATATATATAAACCTTTATGCTAGTGACCAATGATCTTTTTTCTGTGAACATTGTTCATAACCAGCATTAATTCTAGATCTAATATAGTCTGGAATTCCTTGTCCACCTTATTTTGTATAGTTTGTTGTTACCTTTGGAAACAGGAAAATATACAGAGGCAACTACACAGGAAAGATTTTCTCTTCCATACCATGGAAGAATGAATAAATAAACATGAAAAAATACATGATCAAAAAGAGCATCCTCTGGAGAATGTTCGCCCTTGTTTCAATTTGTGCTTGATGACTGCAATTAGCCTAGAAGTTCTCCCAACATTTCTCTTAAGTTTTCACAACTAACAAATAAGAACTATGCTATGACGAATTATCTCTGGGTAAGAATTTTTGCAATCAGGGGTTGGGTAACACGCTGTGTCCTTTAGATGTTTCAATATTTCAGAGGATAAATTGAAACTTCTAAGGAAAAAATGCATGTTTTAAACGACCTTAAATGTTCAAGATCCTGATCTCTGAAAAGGAAAAACAAAACAAAACATAACAGAGCAAAGCAAAAATAAACACATGACTGAGGTTTAATCTTATTTTACCACGATCAGAAAGAAGTTTGACCTTATTTGGATCTGAGAAATGCAATCACTTTGCTATTTTAAGAAAGTAGTTTGTGTTGGAATAGAAAGAGGCCTGATTGAGGCAAGTTGTCTCTATTTCAGAATGTTTTATTTCTGATACAAATGAATGAAGACTGTTCAATTATACCATCTTCACTGAAACCAATCTGCTTTTGTGGCTGGTGTATATTGCAAACTCAACAACTTCATATGAGCCTATTAACTACACTCTCATGAATTCAAAATATTTATGAGTGATATATGATAAATATATTTATAAATTATTTATGTTGTTTATGACCAATTCTTATATAAACTAAAAATACTAAGTAAAAATCAGAATAATTGAAAAGAGGTAGAAATAGTAAAAAATAAATTTCTTCAAAGTCATTGATTTGGCAGTTTATGACCCACAGCCACATTCAATGATCTCCCTATTTGTATATGTGTTATTTATGATGGTTTACACAATAAGAACATAGATGAATATCTAGGACATGAACTACATGCCTGTAATGGCCAAAACAGTCCTCTTACCTATTTGCTGTCCCCGGTGTACCTCTTTTCTATTTTACATCCACAATGGCTGTTCACTGGGCTTTGGTAATGGTAAAGTGACATCTCTTTAGCCGATCTGTGCTGATCTAAAGCCTGGGATCTGAGGACCTGAAAGAATGGAACTGACTACACCCTAACGCTATAGACAGCCATACATCAGGTTCAGTGTACTGTGTACACAGACATACAAAGGAAGCCATGATCCAAGGAAGGTTGTTTGATTTCAGAAAACATGTGCCAGTAAGCACATACTACATATTAGCATATTAAATATTAACAGAGGATCCTCTCCCCAGAACTTTCCCAGGACAGACTAATTTAACACATTGCCTAGCACATACTATAGATTATGTCTGGGAAAGCCCAAAAGCAAGGCAGAAAGCCATATCCAGATTCAGGGTGCAATGATCAGATTGGTTTCTAGAGCTACTATCTGACATCCAACAAGAATGAACATGTCTTAGATACTGAATGTAAATATTTGTTACAGGAAGCACAAAATCATATCCAGGAACAACCTAGTGAACAAAATGCATCTGAGATAAAAGGTCATCTGTCTTTCTTCCTGAAGCCTTCCCACCCACAGCTCCCCCAAGGTACTGTTCACTATGCTTCATTCTGACAGTAAAGGAAGATTTTAAACACGTGCTCTAGTTCTCTCTTTGTTGCTGGGATAAAACACGCTGCCAAAAGCATGTTAGAATAGGAAAGGGTTTATTTTGGTTAACGGTTACATGGCATCTTTGAGAGACTTCAGGATGGGAACTCCTTAAAAGCTTAAAGCAGAAAACATGGAGTGAAGGGGAATGGTCTTGGCCATTCGGCTCATAACCACACCCCACCATTAGCTAAATATTCCGCCCCCCAATTAGCTGTTAATTAATTAATGGGGCTGGACCACCAGGTCCCAAGAGGTATAAAAGACCCACGTGGGAAGCGGTTGCTCTCTCTGCGGATCACTGGCCTGCCTGCTTCTTCGGAGGAGCTCTTTCTGGTACAGTAATCTGTGTGTATTTGGCCCCTATTAAACTTGTGTGTCTTAAATAAAACTTCTACACTTGGCGCCCACAACTTGGGACATTTTAAGACCCCCCCAGCTGGGTGGGGCTGTATTTCTTCCCGGGGTGAGGCTCTGTTTCTCCCCAAGTCTGCCTCCACTCCGCTCCGCAGCCGTAACCGGTGCCACTGCGGAGCCTGAGGCAGGGACCTTTGCGTTTTACTCCGGCCCACCGCACCTGTTCACTCCCGCTGCCCGCCTACGCTCCGGGTCCGAGTCACTTCCGCCCGTGCACACTTGGTCCCCGGCCAAACCGTGGCCGGGTTCCTTCTGCCTAGCCCTCCTCCAAACAGTTATCAAGTAAAAATTACAGTTACCATATTTAGATCTATTTTATGTTTTATCATAACTAAGGAAAACTAAAACTACAACTATCCATTCT
>JAQHUG010000177.1:2027530-2058756 GCA_028555095.1 Dicrostonyx torquatus
CTTCAACACGGTGACCAGTCCCTTTGGTCTGTGACAACAACATGCTTCAACACGGTGACCAGTCCCTCTGGTCTGTGACAACAACACACTTCAATACGGTTACCAATCCCTCTGGCCACAGCTTCCTGAACTTGTGCCCCTTGCAACCCCCTCTCACCTGAGAAATGTTTATGAGACTCCAGGTATATAGCTATAGACGAATAGGTATACAAACCAAACACTCACAGATAATAGGTCATTAAGAAATTTATTTAAATGGTTCTTCAGTATACATATTATTTTACCATCTAATAATGAAATAACTTATTTGTAAACCGATAAGATGGAAGTTTCATTTTTATATGAAACTTTAAATCTTGGCTGAACATTTGGTACTTCACAAAGTATCTTCAGTACTTTTCAGAGTAGATTGATTTTTTTTTAAAATTTGTCTATGTTAATTAGTTTTAGTTAGATAGTTTGTTAGTGAATTATTTGTTTTCTGAGGTGGGATTCTTAGGCCCAGGCAAGTTCACCATTTCTGAGGCTGGACCCATTCTCTTTTTAGATATAGGTAGAAACATAGAAACAAATTTTAAAATCCAATAGATTATTGACTGTGAATTGAACTAAGTGGCAGATAGAATGTATTTTGTCCGTGCTGAGGACAGACTGCTTCTTGTAAAACAGCCAAACAGGAAAGTCAGTTGGACAAATACAGTTTTATTCTTGTTTTCAATAAGGTTATGAAGTTCATGAAACAAAAGCTGAACTATCATGGACTCTAGAATAAGAGTAGGTAGTTTCAAATTTATGCATCTTTGCTTATTGGGCACTTTCGGTGATAAGATCTTCATAGATCCGTGGTGAAGATTAACTCAGAAGGAGTGGATAAAGAGTGCTTAGGAAATGTCTCTTCATACAACTGAAATGTCTTTTCAATGGCAAACTTGCTCAATTTCAACCTGCCTTATATGTTACAGTGTTTCTACTTTCTTCTTCAGGGAAAGCATTAAGAAATTATAAACTCTGACCCAAGGCTACTATCCCATTCCCCTCACTCTTCTCTCTCTTGAAATTTATTGGCAGAGCATATGTAGAAGGGCAAGGGGACCTCCCGCTGGCTCTCAGAATACCTAATCTTGTATAATCGTTCAGGAAAATAACCTTTGTTTCTCCCATTATCAGACCAAAAGCAAGTAGAAAGTACTGGAAACTTGTTTTGTCTTGCTTTGTTTTCCTTTCCAAATAATATATGCTGTAAAGTTCAGAATGATTAATTGATTTTGTGGGAGTTTAGACTTTCATTTTGGTACTGGATTTTTTTTCCAGCAAAAGAATTTGTAAAAAGCATCCAAATATCTTGAAAAAGTAACTCAGATGCTCTCAAGGGATTGGTAATATGCCTATCAAAAAGCAGACAAAACAGCAGGTATCTTTCAGAAATCATTCCTGTTCTGTAAACCAATAATTTGGAAGTTTCCTTGAAACAGAATCACACAGGGCTGTGATTTAGATGGGAAAAGTCTATGGACTCAGATGACCCACGTTCGGATTCCTTCCCTGCTGGTTCTTAGACAAGGAATCTTGGGCTCTTTGCTTTTGACTCAGATTTCTCATCTATATTATGGATATTTTGGCATCTTACCTAGTTATTTATCATGAAGTTTAATTTAATGCACAGGGAGTTGGCGCATTGCTAGGATTTAGAGTGCTGATTCTCTAACCCTCATGCATATAGAGATTCTATGATGAATTTGTTCAAATGAAAATCCTGGTCAAGGAGGTTTGGGATGGTCTCTTGCCTTAATTACTTTTCTTTTGCTGTGGTGAACCACCATGACCAAAGCAACTTATAAAAAGATGTTTGGGTAGAAATTCCACCCCAAGCCCCTTCCCCTGGGAGTTGCCTCAGTCCAGACTCCACCTCTGAGAATGTCCACCAAACGATGACCCCTCTCCAAAGATGCTCAAGATCACTCCCACAAGGTATTTAAATTGTAACCAAGAGAATTGTATCCTGTCTTCCTTCCTGGTGGCCTCTCTGGGGGACTGGAAGGCCACCCAGGAGCATTGGTATCCATTAAACCTGAGCTTTTTCTAATTCGGCTTTATTTGGTCTGATTTGGATTATTGCATTGGTGGAGAGGTTTGTCAGGGTGCAGAAACTTTTCAAAAGAAAGCATTTGATTTGGGGTTCAGGGATGTGGTTGGCAGCTTTGTAGTAGGTAGGCAGGCATGGGGCTGGAGCAGTAACTGAAAGCTCACATCTGGAGACAGAAGGATGAGTCCTAAAGAGAACTGGGAATCATGCAGGGTTTGGAAACCTCAAAGCCTGCACTCAAGTGACTCATTTTCTCCCATAATACCACCCTTCCTAATTCTTCCTTATTTGGAGATCAAGTATTCAAACCTATGAGCCCATGGGATCCATTGTCATTCAAACCAACACACCTGCATTTCTAGCAAGCTCCCAGGGAAACTGGAAGGTGCTGCTTATAGGCCACGTTTTCCATAGCAGGGAGATGAAACTAAATACTAACTCTAATTTTTTTTTAGCTCCGAGATATTATACAAATGACGGACACTTTTTTGTCTTTGTTACTTCATCCCAAAATGGAAAAATAATACTGCTGACATTCTAAGGTACTTAAAGACGAGTCGATATTTGCATAGTTTAAAAGAGTCTTAAAAAAGTGCAGCTGTCGAAATACCCTAAACTTTGGTTTTCTGCACCTGGAAGGCCTAGACATGGACCCCAAAGGTTGCAAGTTGTTGTAATGAGAACCCCTGGGGAGCAACTGGAACACTGCTTCTGAAGGTGTGAATATGGCATTTGCCCTTTTATGCAGTTTTCAGAAACTTCACAAGTGATGGGCCACTGAGAGTAGCCTGTCCTGTCGCCATTATAGTTCGACTGTGACTCAGTATTCCAGGGCTAGATTTATACAAAGTTCTGAGGCAGGAAGATCGACTTAGGGAGGCTTCTGACATCCACATGAATTGAAGAACAAAACTCTCAAGTCTTAAAGAACAGAACCTTTAAAGAAATTCATTTCAAAATTGGTAACAGCTCTAACTTTTAAGCGGAGAAATAGAAATCACCTTGAATATAACACAGGATAAAATTTAAATGATCCTGTGTGTGGCCATAACTTCTTGGATAGAAAACCAGTCACGGGTACTTAAAAGAGGTAAGCCATATGCCAGAGTCCATTAAAAACTTCACCCATTCCAGAAATTTACAACTAATCAAAATGCAGAGTCATGGAGCCCAGTCCCATTTATAACTTAACTCCTGCACCTGAGGCTCAGGGATCACTGCAGATGAGCGTGTGTGAGATACAGTAATAACCAAAGTCACAGGGAGTTTGCTGTGAAATTGTGTCTCCTAAAAACTTCAGAGAGACTATACCTATAAAGTCTCGCCAACATGACTGCCTGAGCTGAACAAGGATGCTGAAAATAGACATGATAACATGCATGAGAGGAAGGTTGCCCAGAAGTCCTCAACCCTGCACAGGGAACTACAGGAAGCTAAGGAATGCTGAGGCTGGGCAAAGTCTTTCCCCAGTTAGAGCGCACCAATTGGTTATCCAATACCAGATGGCCAGTACTGCAGACATACAAACATGTAACTTCATAGAGACTTAGCATATATGCATGTATATGTAACAACAGCAGGAGGCCATGAATTTGAAAGAAAACAAGGAAGGGTATATAAAAGGGTTTGGAGAGAGAAAATGGAAGGGAAATCATGTGATTATATTGCAATCTCACAAAAGCAAGAAAATAATCTTTTAAAAATTTATTCTTGATGTTTTATACTGTCTAAATTTCAACAAATTTATAATTCTATGATTCCATTATTTTAGTACTGACCTAAAAATGTACTAGGTGCTGTCTATCATCCTCTAATTGTTTGTTTCATGTATTGCCTCAGTTTTTCTTTATTGGTTGTCGTACGGTAACATACAGCTTTTCCATAATAATTTCTTTCAGTTAATAACATGCTTCTAGTCTTTTTCTTTCTGGCTAGATATCTTATTTTCTTTTATTCCTGAATGTGATTCTGTTGTCTGGTTATACCGTTTTATTTGTTCACCCATTTCCTGAAGGTCTTCAAAGTTATTTTCAAGTGTTAGCAATTAAAAATGCAGCTTCTATACTGCATTTTTTGTTTGCAGGTATTTGTGCAAACATGTTATCAGCCTCTTTGTGTAGATACCAAGGTATATCATTGCAGAACCATATGACAGAACAATGTTTATTTATAAAATTATTTTTCAAGGTGGCTATACCATTAAATGCCCCATCAGCAATGTATAAGGCTGTTTGTTGATTGTCTAAGCATTAGTTGTTGTCAGTGTGCTGGAATTTGCCCATGCTACTAATAATGTTAAATAATTAATATTTAATCTACATCCCTGATAATATCTGGTGTGGAACATCTTTTCCTGTTCTACTTGACAATTATTTTTACTGTATGTGATATGTCAGTTAATGGCTGCCATGATTTGATCATTCTTTTCACCTCCAAAACTCATATGTTGGGAATTTCGTTACTGTGGTGGTGATTTGGAAACCTGTTAGACTTTCGATAGATGGAGTGATGCCTAGGTCAAACAGACCTCGAGAGAAATTATGGTTCTCTAGAAGCTCTGCAGCTTCCTGCTCAGAGGGGGATTACTTTCCCCCAAGCACATTTCTGCCATTTACTGTGGTGCACTTGCCAGAGCCTGAGCCATGCTATTAGACCAAAAAAAGTATGAGCTGAATAATTTGCTTTTCTTTGTTGAATTAGCCTCCCTTGAGTATTTCATTATAGCAGCAGAAAAGAATAGGCCCTCAGGACTGTTGTTTAATTAGTTGGGTTATTTCCTCATTGTTGATTTCTAAGAGTCTTTTGCAAAATTTGAAAGATGATCCTTTATCCTAATTTTTGTATGTATATCTGTTTTTCTAGCCCATGATGTGTCTTTTCATTTTCTTGACAATGTATTTTTCAAACATACAGTACACAGCTTTTCCATAACAATACTTGTGACAGGATATTGGGCCAATGCTGTTGATATTCAATATTAATTGTACAGCCAAAAAATTTTAGTTCTGAACTGTGGCATTCAGCAAGTGACCGAGAGCAGGGATACTGTAGTACAATGCACATTCTATTGTATCATCTTGAACTTTCACCTAAAAGTCTATTCAGTTCCCTCTCCCTTTCTAAAAGTTAGACAGCATACAAGCCCCAAAGGCCAGGTGCCTTTATCCCTTAGTGTAGTAACTCACACTAACTGTATCATAAAGAGTCAACTCTTTTCTTTGTCCCGTTTGTATTTTGAACTTAGAGCAAAATATATTAAAGAATCAACGGTTTTCCTTATAGGTACCATTTTTAACCTCCACCAAAGTGTTCCCACAAATATCATAGTTCTCCATGAGTAAGACATTAATCTTCTTAGTACCAAAAAATTTACTTTCCTGATCAATATCAAAAGAATTTAGTCATGTAAGTTCTGTGGCCAATTACAGTAAGTCACATAAAAAATTATTCAATAGTCTTTAGACTCCTCAGGTCCTCAAAACCAGTGGAAGAAATGAGATAGATTTACTTCACCATCATCATGATTAAATCAGGAACATAGGCAAGCATCAGGGAAGGGAGACAGAAACAAGAGCTCATCCATGTTCAGAAGAGGAAAGCCGGGATACTGTAAGAAAGAATGCAGGCAGCAAAACAATCAAGTAACACATAAAACAAGGATAATGCGAAGGCGACAAGTGGAATCTATCAGAGGCTGAGACGGAGGGAGGGAGAAAAGAAAGGATGGTGAACGAGTAGAGGCAGCGTGGTGCTGACTAGCGAGAGACTGTATTTTGCTTTACTGTGTCCCAGAAGAAAGTTGATGTGAATCATGACACCAAGACGGTATGGTAAAAGTTGGCTTGTTAATTTTTATTCTATCACAAGACAAAATTTAAGCAACATATAAAAAGTAGAAGTTAAATAATTGAGAAAGTGTATAATCACTCAGAACCAGCAAATCACTAGGGGATTCTCTTCACTTTTATAAATTTGTCCCCCATCTGTCCCCAGGATGGAGTTTTGAACAAGTTTTTCCAAATTTTGCATAATCTGGTGCTCACTGTGCATGTGATAGCATAGACCTTACTTGAAACGCCCACAAAGGGGCCCAAATGGCTATGTGAAAGATACAGGCTTATGTTATTTTCAACTACAGGGCTGGGTATATGCTTAAAATGGTTATTTATGGTTAAGCCTATATGTACATATTTAAAATAATTTTCTTTCTGTTTTACTTTTTTTCTCCTGAAACTTCATCAAAAGTTTCTTTGTGGTCATGGACATCAAGCAGCTTTTGCAGCTCCACTACCCTTATCCTTGAGAGCCACAACTGTAAAACATGGTATCCCCCAAATTACTCTCTCTTCTTCCATTGCTCATATCTAGATGCCTCTCTGCACCATTATGTTTTATTAACTTGGGGTAACCTGTTATAGTTTGCTTGATTCTCTCAAACTTCAATTTAGAAATCATTAGCCAAATTCTAATATTTATTCTCTGTTCATTGCCACTAGCCAGAGAAAGTCCTGTTTTTAAGAGACTTGTTTGTAGATGAGATTTCTACCACTGAATCACCAATGCTTGTGTTTCATCTGAGATACTCACATGGGGTCACAAAATTAGTAATGGACCATGGCAGAGATCATTCAAGAGAAGGTAAATAGAACACAGTGATACGAAAGGGTAAAGGAACATCATGGAACAAGAAGAGTTGAATGCGGTAGGGTTGAAAGGCAGGGTAGAGGAAGGAATGTGGGAGGGATAATGAACGCTAAAGACCTTTTGATAAAGTCATATGGAAGCTGCTATTTTAGAAACTTCTGAAAATTAGCACAGACTCACATATTAAAAATTTAAATGTAGTTACCCTGTAACAGGGTGTCAATGCCCATACTAATCATTACAATCATAAAAATAAAAAACCAAGTGCCAATAATGTATTACCCCTTTAGGAGCTGTTGACTAGTGAGATCCCACAAGTTTCCAAACGCTGCAGGCAATTGCTAAAGTTTTTGGTTATCCTTCAGGATTTGACACCAAGACCCTATTATTGAGAGACAACTGCTTGAGTGATAGAACACAGGGAAATCAAGCTTAATACCCTAGAAACCCCATCCCTGCTGTGAAATACTCACAGTGCTTGGAGGTATCATGCACATTAATGGAGGAGAAAAGGTGCAAATCCTCTGAACTACTAATGAATGTCCTGACAAGATGTACACACTGGTGCAACAGTGGCACAAATTCCATGGAAGAAACCGATCATTTTATGTGTGGGTTTAAGGCCTATTCCACAACAATATGCACATCTGACTTTTACTTCAGACAAAATTCTGGAGATAGAGAAGTCATAGGCACTAGGGAAAGCTCACTGCTACTGTTCTGCTAAATGTACGTTTAAATTGATTCCTCATGACTTATCATTATACCCATAGATTAGTATATCTCTCAACTCTCATCAGAGAAGATTCTTCTTACAGTAAATGGCAATCAGTACAAAGTCCCGCAACTGGTCAAATTGCAGAGAATAAGAGACTGTGGAGAGGTCAGCTGCAAATAATACAACTGCATTACGTATAGTATGTGTCCTCTTTTCAAGGCTTGGAGCCAGAGGCCTTGGAAGACTGCAGAAAAACAGTGCTTCCTGGATACAACAGTACAGCAGAACACATGAACTAACAATAGCTGAAACAACATTCACAAGACCTGCCCAAGCTCAACCCAGACAAAATCAGTGCAGCTCTCAATGTCTGGTGGCTGCTGGGAGAAGAAGATTTAAGATTGTGGTCCCTAGTCACTTGACCCATGTTCTAGTGGATGGCCACTCGATATCCAAAACTATCTGAGAAGCACAAATTGAATTCCAGTGGGTGGGTAGAGAAGATGAGATGGATTTGTGAAGAGTTAGGAAAGTAAGTTTAATCCGATCAAAGTACATCATATGGACTCCTAAAGAATTAATTTTCAAAATATTTGTTTTACTACACTAAGTCCTTGTTGAAACCCCCCCTTTTTAAAATTAAACTTTTTCTTGTTATCTGATTTAATTACAGGAATGAAACTTATTCTGGCTACAGTCTTATATACAGGATGTGTATGCCAGAAGGTGGGAGTCTGAAGAGCCACCTTAGATTTCTACCCGTAACAGAAATAGCATACTTGGTAAAGCTTAGACTTTTCACAAGTGTTTGGAGTCTTTGGCCCATTTGTCTTGGTAAGGTGACTCATTAATATAGAAAGGAATCATAAAGATAAAGCAGTATTTGAGAGCGGTAACATTGGATAGTCTGTTTCCTTTTTTCAAATTGACCTATTTTCTGTTTTAAGAAACCTTCACAAAATGGTTATTACATGCCATAATGAATTTTAACATCTAGCAAATCATCTTGTAGGGTGGAATACATTGAAACAAGCTATTTCTATTGCAAGTTTGACATGCTAAGTTTCCTTTATTTTGCAGTAAGTTGTCATTTCTTATAAATGGTAGTTATACATATCAAGCCTGCTTGTGTTGTTACTTTAGGCTACAGTAGGACTCTAATTACTCTTAATTGTTGCATCATTATTTTTCTGCATCAAGCAATATTAATTATCTTTATGATTTTTCTATCTTGATGTTTCTTTTGTGTCTTGTTTATATACACAAGCACATGTTCATCTTCAAAAATATTTATAGTAAGTCTAACAAAGATTTTTTTAAAAAAGACCCTAAGTAGCAAATCTACCAGGCAAATATACTGTGGTTCTTCATATTTATTTATTTTTTGTATAAAGCAGATGGAAAAGACAGTGAAGATGAGTCTATGGTAATGGGTGTTCCCTGGTGATTAGATAATCTAGTACCCCATGGTAGCACAATAAAATGCTAATGAAGTAGATAATAATGCTTACTGCAACTTTCTAGACCTCGATTGGATATTTAAAATCCTCCCACAGAATATCATGGTGGCTGCAAACATAATTACAAGTAATCAAGAGGACTACGATCACCACACAATGGAAATGGCAGGAATAGGTAGGCAGGAGATGGGCCAGAGTCATTCTTTGTTGACAGTGTCCTACATTTCTGAAGATATCCTCTCACTGCTAGACACAGTTTAGTAATAGACAGAATAGAGCAAAGTGGGAATTGCATAATACATATATACAAATATATAGTTACATTTAATTATTCAGTTTTTATGTAATATTACTATATTTTCCCATGTTTTAAGTTATATCAAGTGAATGCTATGAAGCAATTTCTGCTATTATAACTACTTAATGAAATATAAAACTGTTTTGCTATTGATACATATTGTCTAAATTGTTCTTTATAGAATTTTGTTTAGAATTTTAAAAAAAAATTATAGAATTAGAATATATATATCTATATATATATCTCCTATCATTAAAACTATCTCATTCATTTGGTCCTTGTAATGTAAGGTATGTGCAAATTGTTTATTCAAGTTGACCCAAAGTGAAATTAAAATATCTCTTTCTATAACTTTATCAAACATTTGATATTTTATGTTGTCTTACCAGTATAAAAAGATAATATTTCTCTTTGCTTTAATTCATATTATGTTAGGATATTTTATATATCATCATTATTCTGCCCCTTTTTGGTGCAGGAGACTTGACTGTAGTCTGTCAATCATGTTTTAAATAAATACTGATTGGTCAGGTAGGAAGTATAGGCAGACCAACCAGACAGGAAGTAGCGGCAGGGCGAGGAGAACATCTGGGAAGCAGGAAGCTCCCTTGGCATTTCTGCGCAGCCCACTGAAGGAGCAACATGTGTCCATGTCCCAGCTGAGAAAAGGTACCGAGCCATGTGCCTAACATAGATAGGTTGATATAAGTTATAATAGCTAGTAAGAAGCCTGAGATAATGGGCCAATCATTTTATAACCTAATGTAGACTCTCTCTGTGTGATTTTCTTTGGGGCTTGCCGGCTGTGGGGTACTGGGCAGGACAGAAACCCCAACGAGCAGGCCCCTCATGTTACACCTTTTGAAGTGATAATAAAACGATCCTATGGCAGATTTTATACTCATAAATTTTATAATAAGTTAAATGAGTAAATTTAATGAAACCTACAATCAAAACAATACTGTTAAATCCATAAACAAAAGTCTAATTTGTTGTTTATAGTGAATACATTTTACATTAAAATATAATTACATCATTTCTTCCTTCTCTTTCCTTGCTCCAACCTTCCCCATCTTTTTTCCCTCGAACCCCTCTCATTTTCCTTCCCCTACATCTGTCCCAAATTAATGTCCTCTTTTTCTTTGATTATTATGTGTAACAATATTATTATATAATGTATATATATATATATGCAATATATGCACAATGCACATACATATATAAAGTTTTGTGTATGTGTAATTTCAGGGACAATCACTCTGTGTTGCATAACCAGTTAAGGGGCTCATCCTTAAGACAAGCTAATTATAAAAGAACTAACATCTGTAATTTACATCCTTTATGTACACAGGTGTGTACACATGCACACACAAACATCCGTATATACACTCACAACCTCTAGGATAAGATGCTCTTACTGATAAATTTACCAAATATTTAACAAAAATTCAATATCATTCAAATGCATTTTCTTACGAGAGTCAAACACATACTTCTGATTTTATTAACATTTTTATTTAATTTTTACAACTTCAAGCATGCATACAATATACTGTGAATATATTTACCCCGATTACACTCTCATGTGTCCTCTCCTGCAGAGCTCCTTTTTCAGTTAGCCCCACTTCCCCATCATGTTTTAAGTAGGTATTGTGAGGATATATTATTTTTAAAAATTGTTGCCCATTTTTGTTTAAGCAGGGTCTAATGAAGTCCAGGATGGCCTTGGACTCCCTGTGTAATAGATGATCTTGAACTTCTGATCTTCCTTTCTCTACTTTTCTGCTGTTGGGTGTGTCACCAACAAAGCCAGTAGTTCATGACTCTATTTCATTTTGTGTGTGCTGGCTGTGTGAGCTTAGATGTTGTGGTGCTTTGAATGAGACTGGCCTCCACAGGCTCATATATTTGCATACTTAGACACCAGATAATGGAACCTTTTTAGAAGGATTAGAAAGTGCGGTGTTGTTGGAGTGGGCATGGATTTGTTGTAGGAAGTATAGTGTGTCACCAGGGGTGGGTTTTGAGGTTTCAAAAGCTCCTTCCAGGCCCTCTCTCTCTCTCTCTCTCTCTCTCTCTCTCTCTCTCTCTCTCTCTCTCTCTCTCTCTCTCTCTCTCTCTCTCTCTCTCTCTGTATAAAACTCTCAGCTACTTCTCCAGGACCATGCCTGCCACCATGCCCGTTGCCCCCATGATGACAACAGACTGATCCTCTGAAGCTGTAAGCAAGCTCCCAATTAAAGGCTTCCTTTTATAACAGTCGCCTTGCTCATGGCGTCTCATCACAACAATAGAGTGGTAACTAACATAGCTGCCTTTCAGAGTTTTCATGTGGGTGTGGGTGTGGGTGCGTGTGCACGCACACATACATTTGCTTATTTAACAATAAAATTGGCATAACCCCAATACCAAAACCTGTTAAGTTATTACAGAAAACACAAGTTGTGTGAACACTTTTTATTACTACATACTCAACAAGGTCCCACATCAAAACCTGTGTACGGCATCTAGCAATATAAAAAGACGTTTTTGAACTATGACAAGTTTGACTTTATTCAAATTTGGTTTTGTTATGAGAAGTTGAGTTTCTTTTTCTCTATGCAGATAGACATTGCTGTGCAAACAGAAGTTTTTCAAGGATGGGTTCTTGGCAACTTTTGCCTCCCTGGGGTTTTGGCAGCTGTGAGCTACACCAATCTTTTCTTATTGAGTGCTTAGCCTTCCAAGTGTTACAGCTCATATGCCGGCCCTAGAAGGTTTGAATCCTTCAGTCACTGTTGGGGGTACATTTCAGTTTACTGCGGAAATGCCTATGCATTAGATTCCTCATGTACAAGTTAGGGCCTTTTAGTCCTTAACTCTGGGTAGTGTCAAAGCTCTTGTACCAGGACTTGAAACCTCCTAGCCCTGGAGAATTGTCAGTTTTATGGAAGTCTTCAGGTAACCAGGGCCCACGTTTTTTTCTTCTCTGGCTTCTTACAACAAGTTATCTTTCTTTAATCTCATTTCTTCACCTTCTATTCTTAAGTCTTTACTTTTCTTCCTGCCTTGGCGACTCTCAAAGTCTTTATAGCTCATTTTGAACAATCAAGCAGATGGTTCTCTGCTGCTTTCAGTTTAACCTGACTACCGCTCAGCTGTCTCTACCATTGCCATTCTGATGCTTCTGCAAGCACCACTGAGCTGATGTCCCTGAGACTTCTTTCTTTGGGTTACCAGGTCAGCTAATATTTCTAGAAGTAAAGAAGTAAGGTAAGAAAAGAGTACTCAGGAGAAACCTTTCATTGCACCCACTGTTACCACAGCAAGGGAAGCAGCATGGGAGAGTATCAGTTGGTTCTCTGAGCTAGATAAATCATTTTAAAAAGGCAGAGAAAAGATATGTGATCAAATGATAATGATACCTCTTTAGCACCAGTCATGACAGTCCTTCTGCTAGGCCACTAGGAGTGATACCCACTGCCCCAAGTAAAAGTAGGTGCTAAACAGTCCAGAGTTCTCTGAGGATTGTGATAACAGAACCCCTATTATTAACTGTTTCAATTAATTCTAGGTGAATCTTCACTTTCATGGATCAGGGCAATCAACGGCTATCGTTGTGTAGTTTCTCAAGCTGCCGATGGAGCATCACAATTGGCTGGTGCTGCCGTAAGAGTAGTGTGGCTGGCCATTGAACTGTTAGTCCTTTAACTCAAAGCAGCCATTTTTATAGCTACATTAATACGTTGAGCATCTTATGAGCAGTAATAGTGATGCTGCTAACAATACTTGGCATCTGCTTGCTACCCTGGGATGAGATGTCTCTCCTCCTCTGCATCAGTTTGACATCTGATAACCAATATGAAAAATCACAGTTATCATCTTTGTGATGACATTGAAGTTTTCCCCCTAAAATGAGAAAGAAGACAAGGATGGCACATTTTCTGTAATGGCTTCTACTCAACGTTGTCCTATACAACATACACACACAAATGAACATACCAATGTTTATGCCAAAAGATGTTAATATTTTGAGTTGCTAGAAAATATAAATTGATATTAAAAGGAGGTATTTAGGTATAAGCTAGGGTTTTGAGGGAACACATTTTTGGATTCAGATATAACATCACCAATATTCTTTTAGTTCCATTCTTCAGATCTTACAAAGTTGCCCTTCAGTGCATGAGATCTGACAGAAAAGTTCCTAAACCTCAGAAGCTGAAAAGATTCTTGTAATTAAAAATCTTTTTTTTGCAATATTTTTTCTGTAATTGTTTACATTGGGATGAACATTTATGCTCAATGCTTCTTGTCACGTCCGTTATTTTGTTTCAATGTTTTATTCTTATTCTCTTGTATTCCTATTGAACTTGGTCCCGATATTATAGTTTTAACTTCTCATAGAATTGCTGGACAAATATACCAAGTATCCATGTTTTCTGCCCAAGTATTATGCAGGCAGGTGTGTCAACAAAACCAGCCATTAACGATTAGCCTCAATTCAGGGAAAAGAAAATTCCCTGTGAAGGTCTGCAGCACTAAGGGTCATAAAGAATGGGGGATTTACACAGAGCTGCAGGAAGTTCCAAGGTGACAGAGTAAAGGGTATAGAAAACAACAGAAGCAACGTGGAAGGCTTTCCCGTGATACTCCTTATGCCTGAAGCTCTAGGTTTAGAAGAAATCTTTTCATAGACACACACAACATCTCAGGAAGAACATTTCTAAGAGGTTCTATAGTTCAGTCGATTGAACATTTCCGAGCAGTGGCCTGTGGCTACATTCACAGTTCTATGCTCATTCAAAGGCAAGACACAGAGAGCCCAGAGTTCCCTGAACTGGGAAACCCTAACATTTGGCACCTTTTAACCAAGTGTAAGTTCAGCAGTACTTGGATCATCACTTTTACAGACGTATGAGTTATCAAAAATGCTATCTTTGCTATAACTCAGTGATGAAGCTCTCCACATGGCTGCAAGTCCCATTCTCAAGACATTATTTCATGGTATATCATAAAAGATGACCTACTTGTCTCCTCTTTAACACCCTTCATGAGAGCTATAAAGACAAATACAGTTTTCCATACTACTAAATCTGAAACTCAAGCTTACTTAGAATTTCAGTGCTTTGTTTCCTGTGTTACCTTTAGTTTTTATTAATTTTGTAATATCATGAGAAACTTTTGCCTACTGATAAAATAAGTATCTCAGATAGAACACTGTGAACTCTACTCTTATGGTCATTTCCTTAGCTGTGATTCAAGAATGAACTTTCGGGTCATTTTCAAATGTGTTCTTAAAATTTAATTTCCTGTACTTTTGATAGTAGCATAAGACTGAGATATCCAAGTTAAATAAGGTCACTTTATTAGTCTACTTTCTTCGTCTCTCAGCTATTGTGAGGGACTTTGCAGTGCCCTTAAATGTGCTTAGCTTGAGTGCAGTGTGAGATGAAAAGCAGTGGCTTTTCAAGTGTCACAGAGAGATAGAATCCTGGGAAAAGTCTCATTTTTATGATGGACTTAATATTTTTCTTTCTACAGGACAAAAGTTCAGTGCAGCCGTGAGAAATACCTTCTGGCTAAAACCTGTAAAATATTTTGATATGGGGCTGGAGAGACAGCGCAGCAATTAAGAGCTCTTCTAGAAGTTGGGAGCTCTCAATAGCCGTACCAGCTGCTTCATAAACTTCCCTAACTCTAACCTCCATGGGATTGGATGCCCTTTTGGTCTGTGCCTGCACCCCTGCACACATGGCATAAATGAACAAAGACACACATATACATACATACGCAAACACAATAAATCCTTAAAATACTTTAATGTAGAAATATTGTGATGCTGTTGTTCTTATCATATGATCAGTGTATTTTTGTTTATGTACTTAGTATCAGAGAATAAGAATAGTGTTCTACACACCAAGAAAGCATTACTATTTTTGAAATTCCATTCTGAAAACAAGAAAAACAATTTTCCTACTAAGGTCGTAAGTTTCTGGTATGCACCCACCATTTACTAATGATAGCATTAATAGATTTCTTGGATCATAGATTGTTTTTCCTTTCCAGTGAGGTCAAAGGGAGAGGTAGTGAACACTTGCTCCTATAAGTCAAGAGACTGTTGGTCTTAAGTCTCCTGATATTTATCTGTTGAGATATGAGAAATGACGTTCTAAAAGCAATATGCATGAGAATAAGACTACAGCTATGCCCTGTCTTTCTCATCCTTGCACCTAGGAGCACTTAGCACCAAATATGAAGTCTTGTTTTATTGCTAGAGAATAAATTGATATTTTTATCAAATTTTGTTATCTTGTCCTTTAAAGTATGACAATTTTCACTATCAAGTCCAAATTCAGCAAACTGTGGGATGCAAATTGGAAAAATGTTCCACGTTAGAGTTTAGGTAAGCTATATCTAATTTAAACCGTATATCATGTATTCAGCACACAACCACACAGAAAAAAATCCAATTTTCTGTTGTATGATTCAATAGTATATATCTGAAATTTGCCAGATTGGTATCATATTATATGAATTCTACGAACTGCATGTAGGTTCTTTGCTGGCTCATGTCCAATGAGGAAATACTGGCATATAAATTTGTTACCATTATGTGAAGATAGATTTAGAACAAAATAGTGCAGAGTACAGAACACAGAAAGTGCCTTTTACAATATTTTATTCATACTTTATATAAAAGGTAAAGAAAGTGTGATACTTGTGAACAATAATGTCTGAATTAAAAGGAATTGAGGCTTGTGAATTACGCAGACTTAGTGTCCTGAATCCTCTGTGACCTGGACACATCTAAGTTACAGCAACATGTCATGGTTGTTTGCACGCAGAGCTGTGGACAAAGTTTGACACCTGAGAGAAGGCTCAGAATTAAGGATGTTTTGCATCACAGAGCAGAACCACAGTCCACACGGACAGGTGGCTGCTGAGTTCAGTTAGTATCACCAAGAAAATTCTTCAAATTGGCAGTGGGCCTTTCTCAGAATAAGCAGTGAGTGTTTATTATAGAGAATTTGTTAAAGACTGAAGTAATATCTACTGGGAAGAGTTTAGAGAGGACCTCTGCTCTAGCTGAGAATTTGGATTTGACTATACATTAAAGCTTTAAAATAAGTTTAACCTATTACTATTATTTTCATTATATTTTCCCCAGTGATAGTTAGCACCATCTCATCCCTTCACTGACCCCTCATTTAACTGCTTTTTTTTTCTTTTTTTTCTACTAGACACTAACTCAGAAGGAAAGAACATGAGCGTCATTTGTCCATCAGCTTACTGAACTCGGAGCGTCTCTTCCTCGCACAGTTCTTATACCCATCCCTTCTGTTCCGAGGACGTATCTTTCTACTTATTCTCTCCCTCCATCAGCCTCACTTAGCACAGCTGATTATTTGAGTGCCAATCTTTATTGATAGTTGTGGGGCAAACTTCTGTTCCCATTGTTGTAAAAATAAATGCTTTTTGGAGAAGCAAAATATTCTCGACTTTTCAAAGGTCTATTTGATAAATGTTCTAAAATTCAGAGCAAGATATTGAGTGGCATATGCAAGGTTCAACATCAAAATGTGACCACAAAATCACCCTCAGTTAAATCTATCTTTAGTCCTATAACTTTCAATATGTATTCCTATGATCAAACACATTTCTGATGTATTACTCCTATCAGTTGACATTTACCAAGGATTTCCTAATTACGTGCATGGGTCATGCTCAGAGTTTAATACTGTATCCAGCGCTCATCATCTCCCCGTAAGGCTAAACCTATTACTGCCCCGTTTCTTCCTGAAGTATCTGAGGCAGGGCAAAGCTAAGTAATTTGCCTTTACCTAGGCAATGAATTCAGCCAGACCCAAGTAACACTATGACATCCTAGAAAACTTCTTAGAAACCTAAATACATGGGAGATTCATGATTTCCACGTGAAAATTATCTTATAAACAAACCCTTGTCTCAAAATAAGTGCTTGTTTACAGCTTTGCTGACAAGTGATTGGGATTTTCCTTGTGTCGAATATACTTTAGCTGCCCTATAATTAACTGCCATCGTTCTTATTTGAAATAAATTCTATATTACTCTTTCTATTTCTTTTTAAAAATATTATTTGTTTTATGTGTAAAATGTGCTAATTAGAAGAGCAGTAGTGGGAGTTGTAACAGAATGTTGTGAAATATTATTTGAAACCTTTGCTCATCACTGTTAAGTTGCCAGATAGGGCAGAAATTATAATGGCAACTTCGACATGTTAAAACCAATGGTTTTTGTGAGTGACAATGGATCACTATTGTCTGGGAATCAGTTTAGAGACAGATCGTTATGCAAAAATAGAAATAGAGAGAATGTGAGAGTTTGTTGAATTTTGTAAGACACAGATAACAGGTATTTTATAGTCCTGTTGTTTTCACATGTACTTGTAGACCTCTGGAAACTCTCAATTTAAATAAAGACTTAAACAAGGGGTTGCAGGCTATTGTGGCCATATAGTGTAGATTTAATGACTATAGCTGCACTTCATATACCTTAAAGTTAATTAACTTGGCCCACTTCTCTCTAGACATAGAGGAGCTTACTGCTTATGACTGACACACCATGGAAAGAGAATGTGTTGTGTAGCAGTGTTCCCTGAGATAAAACATGCCAATTTAGAAGGAAGATCATTAAGGCTCAATATGTATAAAGGAAGGTAAAATATTACATCCCGCAGGGAAACACATTAAAACTCCAGAGGGAAGCAACCCAAAAGCTTCAGGGAGTCTGTAAATCTGACAAAACACACTAGGCTCCTCCTCCCCCAAGGTTATCAAAGTAGCAAAAATCTCCCAAGGGGCACTCTTGGATCAGCAAAGCTGACTGCTAGAGGCTCAAACTAACTGAGCTGCCTGAAGAGATGCACTACAAGTTGTCAAGCAGCCTGCAAGTTCTGTAATGTGCTCCAGGTTTTCAGCGTGCATGAGCTGTCGTCTAATCTGGGACAGGCTTTCAGTGTGACAATTGTCTTTGAGTCATTCCTGCTCCTGTAAGTAACCTTGGACCCATACTCCTGTGAGTAGCCAATAAACTCATTGGTTCACCAAGTTGTACTTTGGTGGTACCCTTATTTTAATCTGTTCTGGGTTCCCTGGAGTGGTGTCCATTTGTTCCTGTGTTCCGAGGAGTACTATTACACAACAGATGTTACTTTTGAGAACTATAATATCTTGCCATATGCTGGTGTAGCCATAGAACTGGTCTGGTCTCACATATATATATATAACTAAAATGCACATGAGTGATGCTCAGGGTTCAGTATATTTATTGGCAATGAAAGTAAGGCTAACAAATGGGAAACCAGCCATGATTTGCACTATGATGCTTCTATGTTTTGTTATGACTGCAAAAAAGAAAGGCAACTGATTAAGGGCTATTACTCTAGGTCTGTGACACCACCAGAAAAGCAAATTCAAGAAACCATTGCAACCTCTTACCATGAGAAGGGTGTACTGCTGTGACTGAAGCTGTCACAATGAAATAAAGGTCATTAATAGGTCTGGTCTGAAGTATGGTGGATCTTGTGTTTTATATATAGTATAAAATAGCATAGTCTTCCATATTGACAAATAATTTAGATTTAATTAAATTTTGATAATCATTTATAAGTATATATTAAGTGTCTCATATAGGCCTAGCATCTGTAACATCCTTTCACATTAGTTGAGTCCCTTCTGAATAGGTTGGTTCACAAGAAATTTAAGAAATATTCTAACATCTTTACCGTCTGCATTGGCCCAAGACTATGAGCATGTTGGATAGATATGATGGTAAAAGGTGAGGGAAATATTTAACCAGAGTACTGTGATATCAGTTACTATAAAAATAAAGACAGTTTTATATTTATATTTCAGTAGATTAGCTTTCTTCAACCATATTGATTAATAGATTTTGGGAAGATCTCTTCCATTATCCTAAACAAGTCTATGTCAGGAATGTTCTGCCTAAGTTTAAAGTTCTGATGAAATGACAGTTCTTTTATTAAGAAAACAAAAAAAAGTTTTGTTGACAAAAGAAGAGTCCAGTTAACTAGTCACCTAAGAAGAGATTAATGACTACTTAGGGACAAGTTGGGTTGCTAAGGGTTTTCATTTGTTATCAAAAAAGACTTCCTAATTTTAACCAAGAACCAAACAGAGTCAAAGAAAGTTTCAAAGAAATTGCATTTTCTGGAACAAGATAGAGACTAATTTTCCTAGAGTAATAATTTGTTGATAAGGTGGGGGAGAGGTGCATGTTGTATTTTCCCAGCACGCGGCTCCAAGCCCCCACCCGCTGGCCCGCTCAGCTGGTTGCTTGCTTATGCCCGAAATAACCATATGAGAACGGTATTCATTTAAACTCTGCCTGGCCCATTATTTCTAGCCTTTTCTTGGCTAGCTCTCACATCTAAACTAACCCATTATAAAAGTCTGTGTGTCACCACGAGGTGGTGATCTTACCGCACGGTTCTAAGGTACATCCATCTGAGGCAGGAGCCTCATGGTGACTGGCACACTTCCTTTTTCTCTCACTGCCTTCTGTTCTGTCTACTCTGCCCACCTAAGGGCTGTGTCCTATCTTACAGGCCAGGCATCCTTTTTATTTAACCAATCATAGCACAGAAATACAGAAGAACCCTCCTACTCCAATTTTTGGTGTCATCACAGAGCCTACATAGCCTTTGAGCAAGGAATCTACATAATTATACAAAGGCTGTTGAAGTTACAAAAGTCAAAGGTATGCAAAGGCCTAAGGCAACACGAATGTTAAAACCATCTGAAAGTTAAGAGTGTGTTGTGAAACTAGGGCACACTGCCATTTTCTAGTTAAAGTATTTGATCTCTTTACAGCTCATGTCCTGCTCTAGAGCAACAGAGCGGGTAGAAGAGCAGTGAGTTCCCTCCCAGCTTCAGTTGGAGAGTGGATGTTGGTAGGGCCTGGATTCACTGCATTTTGAAAGAATGACAGACACAGCACAAGATGAATTAAAGGGTATCTGAAGTTTAAGTGGACTTCAAAAATCATTTCCAGGATGCTTTCTGAGTTGAGAAGCATTTTTAATAGCAAGTTTCAAATAGACAAGCTGACTATTCAAGTAGGAACGTGGTTGGAAGGAATCGAACAAATTCTGGCCTTAGATATCCTTTTACCTCAAATGCAGGAGCATACAATTTAGTAAGTGTTTAGCTACAGACTTCACTATTAGACCTTTAAATGACTTTCTTTGTCCTTGGATTTATTCACTTTAAGCCAGGGTCTTTATGTTCTTTCCACCAAGGCTGCTTTGTAGATGGGTGACTTGGGAAATGGAAATGAGTAATTTTCCCTAAACTCTTCTACTGTTCTAGTATCATCATTCAGTAAGTCTTGTTTACAGGATAATACAGACCGCACTGTCTACAGCAGGTAGAAGGGTGCAGCAGCCAATAAGTCTGTACTTTGTGGTGAACCAAATCACTGGGGTCAAAGGGAAGCAGAAACCATGACTGCAGTTAAGTCAGGATTTGAGGTACACACCTCATCTTGTGGTAATATTCTTTTCAAAATGACAGTGCTCTCTTCAATGAAAACTGATTCACTACAAGATAATGTAAAGACTTTCAGTTCTGTTAATGAAAGCTATTTTGCTATGTGACTATCTCCTTAGGAGTCCTCAAACACTAGATGCTTTGAACCATGAAAATATGCTGTTAGGAACAAATTTGTATGTATTTTAGTAAAACAATGACACACCTCCAGCAAGTGATCAGAACAAGTGAACTGAGGAATAAGTTCATTACAAGATGAAGGGACACCATTTTAAATCCCCTTGCACTAAGGCTTCCTATTCCTTAGAACATGAAAATCAAAATACACGTAAGCCCATTGACATAATCTTAAGAGATCTATTGCCTGTAAAAGATGAACAAAGGAATTTTAAAGCCATACAAGTTTTCTTACATCAAACATTTAAAAAGTACCGCTGTACAGGTGATCATGAGAATTATCACCACTGAGAAGTTGTGCAATTAGGCAAGTTAGTTCTTTATTCGGAATTTTCTTGTTTCTCTTGTGATTTACTTTGTAAATTTCACTTAAGATGACAGTTCAATATGATTGAAGATTATCATCATCTAGGCTGGTGGCTCTCAACATCCCTAATACTGTGATCCTTTAATACAGTTCCTTGCATTGTGGTGACCACAACATAAAATTATTTCATTGTTACATCATAAATTTAAATTTGCTACTGTAATGAATCATAATGCAAATATGTAATGTATAAGATATGTGAAAGGTCATTTGACATCCTCCCCCCATACACAAAGGGGTCATGATTCACAGACTGAGAACTTGTGATTTAGAGCTTCTGTTGTTGGCAGTTCTTTGCCTCTGGTAGAATCAAACCCAACTTCTTCCTCCGCTAAGCCAGAGAGTCTCTGAAGGTGGTTTCTACCAGTTATTTATAAATGCTCTTCCATGGACCGATGTTTGGTCCATGAACTCCAAGAGCTAAGACGGCTTACATGCAGATAGATTGATACCAGGAGCTGTAAGAAGGTAGTGAGTTTCACATGGAATATGACACAAGGATGGACAATGATATGATGAAGAGGCTTGGTCACAGAAGCAGCTTTCAGCTGATAGTGTGACAGAGATACAAAGGCAAAGTATGACAGAGATATACAGGCAAAATATGCCAGGGATACACAGGCAAAGATAAGGAAGGAGTTACAGGTGAGGGTGCAATGGGACCAAGATGGACGGAAAGGATCCGAGAAGTATGCTTCTTTCTTTGAATGTTTGGGGGATAAAACCTATTAAATAACAGAATGGGATTCAAGGGAATTTGGTAGAGAAGCTATGAGAAGAGAGTTTTTCTTCCAGACTTAGTGATATGAGGATGTGGGACATGCATCCTTTGCAGCCTCCTGCCATGGACAGGGACTGCTACCAGCAGGCGAATCTGACGCACAGAGTCCAACTCCGAAGTAAATGTCATCATCTATTCTGGGCTCTACCTGAACTGCTCAAATGAAAGGAGGTATTTTTAATAGTCAGGAAATCTCTCATTTTGGGAAATACCTTCATAAACTTCATTAATTTGGGGTATTTGTTCATACATGAGCATATAGTAAGAATCTCTTATATGCTAATACTTATAATATTTATGACATCTTTTGACCCGTTTTTTTTTTCTTGTATGAAATAGAGTTCTCAAAATTAAGAACTGCTTCTAAGGCTGGTGTTTGCCGAAGAGTACAGAGAGACTTGGGATTGCCTGCATAGCTAAAAATGCTGTCTCACTTCTGCTCATTTTCTTATCCCTCTCGGATCTGTTGGATTGCATTTGATGACTTAGGGTACAGGTAGCTTATTACTTCATTGGCTAAGTTTCCTGCTAAAGGTACAGATAGGTGTGCCTCTTTCACAGACTCCATAGTCCGGACTTAAACAAGTTTCAGATGTATCTTCAGAGTTTCTAATTTCCTTTCATTGTCTTCTAAAATGTTTGTGCCTTTTAACCTAAAGCCATAGCCTTTTGCTATGGCATCAAGATGTAATTCTGTTTTAGCTGTCTTATACATACCTGCAGGTTCCCAGTAAAGTTTTGCTGCTACATCAAGAAATCTGGTCTGGTGAAAACTAACAGTCCCCCGGAGCCTATTTTGACCTCACCCATTTCCAAGCATATTTTACAAGTCACTCCTGCCTGGGTCAAGAACAACTTGAAGAGAGTCTTCCAGACAACGCCAGCACCTGTACCAATTCCTGAAACTTCCAAGACTCAAACAGGTACCTACCTAGCAAGTCTAGTTTTAAGGGGCTTATCTGCTCTCATCTCATCCATTCACCCTTGTCTCTCCTGCACAGCCAGGGCACTTCTCTGTCCCATTCTGGCAGTTAATCACCCTTCCCCATGGCTAGCCCCATTCATAGGGCTGATACTAACAACCTATTTTTTCTCCTAGCAACCTGTCTTCTCATCTTCCTCATGGAACAGATGCCTGAGGTCTCCAGGCTGACAGTTAATCGAAAAGGCTCTCCAGTCACATCTCCCCCTGAGTGTGAGCCCACCAACTCCCAGGTGTTCTCTCCCCCACGTTGCCCCATGTCTACAGGAAATAGGCAGACTTGAGCTGGCGTCCCTATATCCAAAAAGTCTGGAATGTTTGGGTGGAAGTGTCACATTAGCCCCTGGCATCCATATATCCAAAGAAGCTGGAATGTTCCGGTGAAAGTTCCATCCCAAGCCCCCTCCCGTGGGATTTGAGAAAATTCACCAAACAATGACTCCTCCCCAGACCACTCCCAAAGAATATTTAAACTGGCCCCCAGAGAACAAACACGTGTTTTTCCGATCTTTCATCCTGGTTCCTCTCTGGGGGGCTGGAAAGCCATCCAGGAGCATTGGTATCCATTAAACCTGGGCTTTTTCTAATTCAGTTTGATTTAGTCTGATTCAGATTATTGAATCAGTGGAGAGGTTTACCAGGGTGCAGAAACTTTTCACTCTGGTCTTTCTGAATGAGCGATGAACCTTTTGATATTTGTTTGACTGTTTACAGAACAGCCTTTTTTTTTCTTTTTACTTCATATTATTAGCCGAAATTTTATTTGGGTTTTCAATTTAATTTTAAATTTTTTATGAGTATTTTAAGCAAGAGCATTGTATTTATATCTTATCTGTACCTCTCCAGTTCCTCTTCGTCTAGAACAAGAATGCCCCTAACTCAGCAGCAGGTGCAAGTTAGCATGTGTCAAGAGACCTTGTTTCATAGGAAAACCTTGTTGTCGCCACCCCTGATTTGCAGTCTTCACCTAGAGCATTAGCAGCTGCTTGTGGTCGCTCACATCTTATAGAAAGTGTGAACCTTGTGGGTCTCATCCACTCAATGAGTCCCAGACAGGTGGTGGCTGGGAAGGAGCTATTGAGATTCATCTTCACATGGCTGACTGCGTAGGAGAAGCCACACAAAGCTCACTAATTTTATTAGATCATTTGAAGGTATCTTTTAAAAATAGTTTAAAATGAGTGATGGCTTTAAGTTTCACCTTTCAGTTTTTTCATTCTATCCTACGTTAGTACAATTACATAAATATTTTATTATATTTGATGAAGCTGAATTTTGGAAGATAATTGTCATCGCACATAATCACAACTTTGGATGTAGATTATAATTTATCTTCCAAATGAACAAGGAAATACTCTTTTCATCTAGGGATCCAAATATCAGAAGACTTAGACACAGAGAGTTAGCACAGGGGACTCTGTTGACTTACCTGTTGTAATAGTTGATGAGTTCTCAGTATCATGAGGAACTATTGAGAAAAAAGAAAGCCAAAAAGAAAGAGGAGTTGGGAAAGTTGATGCTATCAAAACACAATAGTTGCATGTGTGGAACTGCAAAACACAAAATTGTGAAACACATTGTGATATTTAATTAATACTTGTGTTTTCAGCTTTTAGATTTATTTGTATGAATATGTTTTCCCTGATCAATGCATGTGTACCATGTGTGTCAGAGGTTGGCATCAGATTCCCTGAAATGAAGTTATAGAACCACCATGTGTGTGCTGGGAATTAAATCTGAGTCCTCTGTAAGAGCAACGAGTGCTGTAAAGTGCTGAATCATTTCTCGATTCTCAGAATAATTGTTTTCCTTAAAAAGGGACTTGTCAGAAGGCCTTAATTCATGTACTGATTTTGCTGCTTCCCATTTGTGAATTTAGGCATTATATCCTACACTGGCCTAACACATTTCTTAGTCTGGAAAAAACACAAAAGTAAAAGGAGACTCAAGTAAACTCAAGTCGTTTTGAACACCGTAGTTCTACAGCAATGAAGTGTAAGTATGATGATAGTTTACTGTAACTATAGCCTATTGTGCGGGATCCCCGGCAGTGATGTTAGCCTCGGGCATTGCATGTAAAACCAGAGAAGACAATAAGAGAAAATGTTGTTTTCCACATCCTTGTATTCAGGGCATTTATTTTCCCTTCTTGGAAGATCACTGACTGCATTAAATAACTTTTCTTGAACATTAGGGTTTGCTTTATCTCAGAGATATTTAAACTAATTCTAAATCTTTCTGTGTATTTTCCTTATTTAAAAGTTGAATCTCCTCAGCACCCCTGTTTTCAATTG
Organism: Dicrostonyx torquatus; assembly: GCA_028555095.1. Classification (NCBI taxonomy): domain Eukaryota; kingdom Metazoa; phylum Chordata; class Mammalia; order Rodentia; family Cricetidae; genus Dicrostonyx; species Dicrostonyx torquatus. The sequence goes on from JAQHUG010000177.1 coordinate 2,052,863, forward strand.
GCAGCATTCAGACTCCTTTAATATCCATTTAGCTGGAGGAGAGTCTAATTTCCTCCTCTAGAGATTGTTAATTCTTTTAGTGCCCTGTAGTTTTCCTGGACTTTTCAAGAAAGACTCAGGGCCATTATTTTCAAATGATATTTTTGCACTGCACAAACGCGTAAGTCCTGTTGCTTCTGAACACAAAAGCAAGCATGCTGGTAAATGATTGCAATTGCTCTTTTTATGCTAATTTGAGTAGAGACTTATTGGAATGGGCTTATCAGCTCCGGAACACCCACTGGGAATTTCCACAGGCCGCTGCTGTAAATGAGATGTTGCATCCCAATGAGTAAATACATTTCAAATGCAAAGCAAATCTATTTCAGGGATTTTTTTTTTCCTGACTTCCCTCAGATGTTTTGTACTTGGTAACTAAATCTGCAAATGTTATAACATGAGGTGAACCATCTGAAATTCAGAAAAGAAAATCACTTTTATTACAAATAGGCTGAACAGAGGCAAATATCAAAATGAAAGTTGTAAAATTCAACTTGAGTTCAGTGAGAAGAAATTCTGGTACAAGAAAAGTGCAACTAATAGGAATATATAGTGGTATTATCTAAATTACTATTGTTATATTAAATGGTTTATAGTTGATAGTTTTTAAAAAATCAGGGACATTTCAAAAGAATGAGATGTTTAGCCAGTTATCAGCAACAGCCTGGGAAATTTAATTGAACTCAGCAAATGCAAAAATAATACGTGGCTTCAACATAAATGTCAATGGGAAAGATCATAATTTGTTGGCATACATATATATTTTTTTCAAGAGTGAAATTTGTCTCAACAAGACAAATAGCCTCAAAGAAAGAGGCAAAAGGAATGGCATATTTCCAAAGAAATAGGGGACTAGACAGAGGACTCTGGGCACAAACAAGCCAACAACCATATTACTTAGAGATAGCAGAGCTCTTAATTCAGAATTATTTTCTTATTGTTGACATAGCACAGCATCATTTTTGAGGCCTCTAGACAAAATAAAGAGAACAAGAAGCAGATATGTTTTTCAATAAGCTCAATAAGCATATCAAATATTTGAGTAGCTGTCACAAGCTAAGAATTGTAGCTACTAATACAAGAACAGAGCCCCGGAGCCTTTTGTTTAAGGACAGAAAGTCGGGATAGTAGCATCCATTATATTAAAGTCGCTGGAGAAGAAGAGGCATAGATAGCTTACTAGCCTATATGAGATCCTGGGTCAGGTCTGCACACCAAAATACTGAAATATGAATTAAACTGAATCATGGATTGCAGAGATGGTGGAGAATAGAGGATGTCTAATCACACAAAGATGGCTCCCAACAGACTGTCTCCTCGCTCTGCATTATAACAGATGAGGAAGAGTGATACTACATAACATCAAAAGTATAACATGGAAAAGCCTGCAACATTGCTTGGTAATATTGTCTATATGACACCCTAAATAGGCTTTAAGTAAGAAAATCAAAGCCAGACTCATGGGAAAGAAGAATGAAAAGATTGTCATGGAAGACTTTTCTATCTTGTGGAAGTGAATCAGCCTTGCCTGATTACACAAGCATGTAGAAATGCTTCTACATCTGGTAGAAGCTTCTGGTCCTAACAGAAATCACCACCTGAAGAAGAAACAAAGCCCCAAAGACATGGTCCCAAGTTAGCTCTTTTTAGGGATTTCCAGATAATAGAACAATGCCAGCTAAGAAGGCTAGCATACAACAGAAGATAAACCTAGCTGTGTCCTATGAAATTTTTGATTCACAGATGATTGCACATTAAATGATTGGCATTTTCCCATAAAAAGTTGCAGGGCAGTGAGTACTTGCATAAAATAGATACGGAGAACACAAAGCATGTATGAAGACAGAATCAATTTTCAGATAAGTGATGACTTAAAAATCTGTTTTCATATTGTATTTTTTGGAAAGTATTTGAGAATATAGACTAGAAATGTAAGAGAATAAAACAAAATATTGGATCTGTTAGGAGAATAAATGAAACATGAGAGACGTATATTGGTCTGAGAGAACACTGTCATTTATTGAAAACCCCTGACAGAGGAGCTATGGAATAGATCCATTAGGATTAAGATTTAAGAATTGGATGATGAGGGCTGATGATGACACAGTGTTTAAGAGCTCTGGTTGCTCCTGTAGAGGACTTGGGCTGGATTCCCAGCATCCTCATCATGGCTTCCAACCATCTGTAACTCCCCTCCCTGGATAGTCAACTCTCTGCCATGTTCCTAGTACACAGACATACATGCAGGTAAGAAGCCCACACAATACACACAACTTTAAATAATTAGTTTTTTAAAAATTACATGATAAAGCCATAAAAATATAATGCTACAACAAGACAAATTAGCACAGGAATAAAATCGAGGCAATTTCAAATTGCAAATCCAATGGAAAAACAGTTATAAGTAGGAAGAATTATAGCAAGCGTATTATTGGGGAATGCAGTGTCATAGCTTAACAAAATCTGGCTGTGCAGTTGGGACTCACAGACTTATTCATTTGTGGTTTTAGTCTCCATTTACTATGAATCTATCATGGAAAATTTCTCCATTCTGGTGCTGATAGATTTTAAAATTATTTTTAGTTTTCTCTTATTTACAATGTTATTAGGCCTCTCAATGACTAGTACTTGTGTTAGTTTTACAGTATATGAGAATGGCTTCTATGGTGTAGAGCGACACATTTTTAATATGGTTTAACCCTGCATTGTCTGAATGCTAACTCACATCACACTTGATTTATATTTCTCCTGTGGAAGATCTGTTGATGACCAAGCTCTAATTTCTCCTTCCCTAGCCTCTCTATCTCTCTTTGCTACTTTCTCTATTCCCTCCTTTTCTTTATCTGTCTTCCTTTTCTTTCTGTAAACGTGAAATATTTTTACATATTTTGATTTCTAATATGGTTTTTAGAAAAATTTTCCTGTTGCAACTACTTAACAGGGACTGTTTTCCTTATTTTGTCTTAAGATGAATAGAAGATTTTAAATTTAATATAGTTTAAATATCAGAAGGTAAATATTATAGTTAATGCATTCACTCAATTCACACATATTGAATAACACACATAGATATAACATATACATTTTAACACATATGCATGTTAAATTCTGTCCCTGCCCTGTGGAAATGACATTTTCTTGAAAATTGTCCTTGATATTTAAGGCCTTAAATCATATCAAATTAATGCCATGGTAATTTTTTTACTAAAAAATAAAAGTGTTTATACACAAGTGGATGGTCACATATTTATGAACATGTGAACAGCACAAAACAAACTTTATGAGTAAAAAGAAAAAGATGACACAAAATTGAGTATGTAGGGTCAGGGGTAAGTATGGTTTAGAGTGAATATAGTTAAACCCCTTATAGGGAAGCATTAAAGAGTTAATTTAAAAAAAAAAAGACAGAAAAAGTAACTAAAAGTAAAACCCATAATGTAAATGTCTTAAATTTTATTAGACTTTTGGCAACTTATATACTTAAAATTACGAGATATGATATGTTTTTATTGGCTAATTTTGATATTTGACAATTCTATACAAATCTATGATGTATTCTGCTTATTCTCTTCCACATACCCTTTCTTATCTCCCTCCCATCCTTATCAACCTCCTTCTCACCCAATCTCCACGAGTTGCCATTGAAGCTCCATTACTTGATTTTGATTTATGACTCATTTAGTTTAAATCAGAGTCACCTGTGTGGGCCCTGGCTAAGTGTTACCTGTTGTTGCTTCATAGGCTTACAAGTGGGTCCACAAATGAGGTCAATGACACTTCTACTTCTGGAACCTATCTGTAATAAATATTTCTACAGTGATAGGTAAGGCCCATTCAGCCGACACCTATGTCTGACTTTAATGGGCCCTTCATTTGCAGACTCAGTTCAGGAAACCTCACCTTTACGACTGTATTGGTGCTTCCTGCCAAGTAAAGGCCATTTCACAGTCCTCTCTGTCGCCCAGCACTTCCGTCCTTGCTCAGTGTCTTCAGCAGTGTTCCGTAAGCTTTAGAGAGGATGCTCTGTCTTATTTAGAGTTGTTCACCTCTCATTTGCCATGTGTATGTATTTAGCATCATTCATGGCGAACAAATTTTTCCCTCATTAAGACTGAGAGTAAAATATATGAGAATAAAGGAAATTCTTCAGAAGTCATTTTAGGCTATGTCAATTTTATTAAACAACAGTGCTTAGTTTCTCCCTAAAAATATGATCTTCTTTACCATGGATCTTTTTGAACCAAGTTTACAGTACTAGGTATGGACTCCATCCTGTTGAGCAAGCCTCAAATCCAATCAGAGACCAGCTAGTTACCCCCATAAAAGTACTACCACTGTGCAAAAAGGAACACACCTAGTCTGGTGCGTTGGTCTTTCAGTATGCAGAGTTCACAGCTGAGTAAGGCCGTAAATGACTTTTCCCTGAACAGCATTCTGGCACAGTGAAATATAAACCAGGAAGGAGGAAACTTCTTGCTGATCTGCATCTTGTTTTCTCTAAACCATGCAACCAAGGTGCGTGGTGCCTTCAGCAAAATGGGCTTACTCAGTTCTGGTGGGCAACCAAAGTATACAGGCCAAAGCTTTCATCGTTTTGGGGGATTCCGTAGAGTTGGTACCTTTTTAACTTAAAATTTCACGTTTTCTGCTCAATTATAGAAATAAAACTTATTTTTATAGAGATCTTATAAACTATATTTCTAAGTAACTTCATGCACGTTTTTAATAGATTTCACACATTATTTTATGAAAAGTTTTTTCTTCGTAACTCTCCTACAAATCCTCTTTAGGTTCTGCTTTCAATGTCTAGGACCTCACAAAAACATGGCATTAGGAGAAATGCTTTTTTTTTCATGATTTTTACAAACTGTTTCTGATGTTTTAGTCTTGAGGCTGTCTGCTACAAATACTTCTAGAGACAGGTGTTTATCACCTTAGCCCTGTATACTTCTGTTCCTAATTTGTTAAGAGCATTGAGGGAAACTTAATGCTCTCTCCTCATCAATTTAAAAGATTTCATATTTAGATTCCATTAGCAGTGTACGTCAATGCATTTGTTGTCCTTATTTGATATTCTAATTAAAAACAGCTTGCAATTCCTGAAATACTCAATTTGGTTGTAATTTATTTTCTTAATTTTATTTTAGACACTAATAAGAAACTTGAAGAAGCTGCAACTCATTGTCAGTGAGCCCACCTTGCAGACTTTGATGCCATTTTGTCCTTTGATGTTGGAGGTCATACAATGAATATAAAAATATGACTTTTCTTAAAAGCACATTTAATTGGAATTATTTACTCCATGAATGTCAATGAAGCCTACTAACAAACTTTTCAAAACTTTTTATTTAGATATTAAATGCTTGGTTTTACAGATTTAGTTTCCCTAAATATTTAGTTTTCAGCATCGTCTGAGAATAGTTTTAGCAATTCATATTTTCCTAGATTACCAATTTTAACTAATTGTTCAAATATGACATGAAATGTTTCTTATTTTATTAGACATTTAACTTCTGTTGAATTTGAAACTCTGGATATTTGTCAGTAAGACAAATAAGACAAATAAGCATCCTACTGAATGGGAGAAGATCTTCACTAACCCCACATCAGACAAAGGCCTGATCTCCAGGATATACAAAGAACTCAAGAAACTAGACGTAAAAGTTCTAAATTACCCAATTAAAAAATGGGGTAATGATCTGAACAGAGAATTCTCAACAAAAGAGGTTCGAATGGCCAAAAGATACTTAAGGTCATGTTCAACTTCCTTAGCGATCAGAGAAATGCAAATCAAAACAACTTTGAGATACCATCTTACACCTGTCAGAATGGCTAAAATCAAAAACACCAATGAT
>JAQHUG010000177.1:2126862-2159856 GCA_028555095.1 Dicrostonyx torquatus
GGATTTTTTAAAACCTTTCTTTATTCTATATTCTTTCTTTCATTCTTACTTCATGGCTAGCTGTGTGACTAGGTGGCTGACCCCTGGCATCCTACTTTCCTTTCCTTTTATTGCTCCTTGTTCTTTCTTCTTCAAGCTTAGATTTCTCCTATATATTCTCTCTCCCTGGCAGCCCTGCCTGTTTCTCTCTTCTGCCTAACCATTGTTCCTTCAAGTCTTTATTAGACTAACCAAGTGTGTTAGGCAGGCAAAGTAACGAGGCTTCACAGAGTTAAACAAATACAACATAAAAGAATGCAGCACATTTTTGCATAGTTACACAATTATTTCACAGAATAAATGATTGTAACACATTTTAAGCTAATATCCCACATCATACAACTTTAAAGTGTTTTGCCTGAGGAAAGGATCTCCAAAAGCTGGGTCTATCTGGATCTATCCATCATCAAGTATTAAATATGGAAACCTGTTATTCTCTTTTCTGAGATTTCTAGCTTAAATACCTTTAGATTGGTTAGAAGGAATAAACGTGCTTACAATGTTCAATTTTCTTGACAAAAGTGAAAGTTGAATTTGACTAACATTGTTGAGTTAGCATTGTTACTACTATATTGTGGTTACTACTAATCCCAAATTTGTCTTAATCCAATTCATCACTTTTATATCATACATTATCATTTATTTATCTGTAGTTTCTCCATTACTTTTGCCACCTTGCTTTTGCTATCCCAGCCCTCTTTGAGATTTTTATATTCCTTCATTTTAATGTTAGGAAAAAATGAATTTGTTTGACACATACTATTATGAGAGCTATAGAACAGAACTCAAACAAAAATTAGAACTGCACACATCATCTTTGTATGACTCTATAGCAATAATGATTATAAGACAGACAGATAGACAAACACACAACACACATGCATATATGCATGTGTGTATATATACAGATTCTTCTATAAATTCTGTCACTCTAATACAAATGTAAAATCTGAAATAATATACATGCATATATAATGCAATATACTCAAGATATCACTATGCAAATTTATCAATATTCAACTATTTTTAATTTTAAAAATATAGTGCCAATTTCTTATGGTTCAATTTGAAATGAAAGTACAATAAATGAAAGTATCTGAGTATTTAAGCATAGTTTAAGATAACTGGTCATTAGGAAACCAACCATTTCTCAAACTTTGAGGTAGTGGGAAAAGCTTAAAGCTAAACTTCTAGGGAAAGAATAATTTGAAATGCCATATTACAAGATGTGCTGTAGAAAATACTGTGATAACTATAGAGATTTTTTTTAAAAAAATAATATGGAAAAAATTAGAGCTGTGCTGAAAACTTATTGAGAATATCTTTGGGAGTTGTTTTTAAACCTCGTGGAAATGTTTGCTTATGAATTATCTGTAGCTTTGATTGAATAGTCAGTGGAAGACTTACTCTACTCAGTTCTGTGCTTACTGGAAACTTTCAAAACTTCCATCTACAACCAACTGGCCAATCTAAAAGAATTTAGCTTTGGTTCAAACAGATTTTTAAAAAGCAATTTTCTTTTCTCCAAATAATTTATCTTTATATAATAATGTAATACTGTCTTTGCAAATAGGATGAGACATTACATCATTCATCAGTAAATGTTACCTTTTTTTTTCTCTCTTCAGGCAGTTTTCATCCTTATCTGGCTTTTTAAGTAGTTTTTCTTCTGCTTATTATGATGTTTCCTATGGGTTCTCTGGACTACCTAGATGATTTGATGAATGTTTGTTTATACTATTAAAACTGGCAATAGTAGAAATTATAAAATAGAAAAAAATAAGGAAATGAAGATAAGGAGCAAAGACCAGATACATACAAAATGGTGAGAGGCATTGCTTCTTATCTGGTGGTGTTCAAAAATCACTCCTATAATTTGAAAATCAGTACAATATAACTGATGATAAAGTTTTGGCTTTCTGAATGTCAAAGGCAATTTTTCTTAGCAAACTAAATGGAACATTTCTGAGTTCTTATGTGAATAATGTTGCCTAGTACATTTCAGAGTAAATCATTCAAAGTAGTCCTACTTAGCCTGAGCAAAAGTTACCAGGAGGTAGGATGCTAAACATTAAAATTAAAGACCTGATTCTGCCACCTGAGTGTGGCACCACTGACAGGCAAGTTTCCTGTAGTCTGTAGAGCCAAATTATAGAGTATGAGTAGGGTAGAATACAGATCCTCTTTATCTGTCAACAGTATACAAGCACCTGGCATAGGCAATCATCTAGCTAGATAATTCTACAACCCTACTCCCCTCATCTAGCAGTGGGCCATGTGGAGGCTCCTTTTGTGCTATGGCTTCACTGGGACTCAGAGTATCTCTCATGTGGGAGGCACACACCCACAAGAATATGGATGAGTTTAATGCATTATTGTTTCATTCTAGTGTTTTCCCTTCCTTTCTAGGGACCAGAAAAGCATTGTTCAATGATGTCCTCATTAAAATATTTCTTCTTATTGGTTGTTTGTGTGTTTCCAAATAATACAAAGGGAAAAAATAAACGACAAGAGTCGTTTTAAAAGTCACTAATTCAGGATAGGAAGTAATTGAGCATGAAATAAATGGAAAAAATAGTTTGCTTTCTAAATTGTCACTAAACACAGTCACTATAAATTTAACTTCAATGACTACAATTAAGCTCTGAGGAATGTACACATGTGGGGATGTCTGAAAATCTGCATTCAACAATATTAACTGATTATAATTATTGGGGTTAACTCTAATTCATTGAAACTTTATTGTATTGCTATAAGAAATCTTAAATATTGGTAAATCTCAATGAATTGATTCTGACTGTACTTGAACCTTTAATGAATCATCAATTCTATATGCTTTTGAACAATAGGTTATTTCAGAAATCCCCCAAATCAAGAGTAAAACATCTACTTAAGTTAAAATTATGTCGTTTTCTGATAGTCTGATACAATGACTTCTATGTGCTAGAGAAGTAGTACAAATGGTAGTGCCACATTGAATGCATTTGCAAACCAAAGAGGTAGGTTCTATTTTTGAGGTAGGTACCTATTTTGTAAATGAGAAACCGAGATCCACAGATTTATTTGTCTGTTTAATACTGATAGATATTAATTCAACTAGGATACAAGCATTGGTAGCCTTTCTCTCAGGTATTCTGTTCTCTCTCTCCTCAGAAATAAACTGTAGATAAAGAAGGACAGCTCTCACACCGCAGAAGATGCATAGAATACCTATTCAGGAAAACACAGGAGGAACCACCAGACTGGGGCTTGCTATGTGAAAATATCATCTTGAGCCATGTAGCTTTTTCTTCAGGTTAACTTTGGTTGAGTGAAACCCTTTCAAAAGTAGAAATGGCCATTGTAGAAGGCTTCTTAGTCTAAATAGCTAAAAACTCATCTGAAACCTGAAAACCCACAGCGATAATCCTTGGAGGTTTGCTAAACTTGCCTGTGGCAAACTTGCCGCTGTGTCTAATGTTCCAGCCATCACTTTGTTTTATGTTCCCTTTATCATTCTGCGTTAATACACTTTCCTTCATTGACCTTAGCATGATGGTTATTGTAAGATATTTATATACCAGTAAGAAGCAAGGAATGCTGCAAAATAAATCAATGTACATTATTGTCTCATCTCTTAGAATCTTTGCATTGTGCTGATAGGAAAGGAAGCTAATTTTGAAGGCAGCTTAGTCATATACTGCTTTTGTGAAGTCCTAAAGGAGAAAACATTATCCTCTGATGTAGATAATCACTCCACCTTTATCTACATTTTGAATCTGAATCCTTTGAGTCACTTTTCATCCCAGTCAATGCTTACTTGATTTTCTCCACAGAATCATCTTTGATGCTATAAAGAACATTGTAGATTTAGCAGTTTTTAAAAGGTCTGCCTTAATGCTGCCTAGTTGTTTAAAAACTGGGAAATTTGAGATAAATTTTAAACAGAGATATTAAAACAATGGAAAAATGTATATTTTAGGATTGAAGACATACGGTGTATAAAATGTCAAGTAGCATATACAGAGCAACCTTGTTGTCTAGTCTCCAGGATTATCCACCTGTTATGAGACATCAGAACCACCAACACTAGAGATGATTCAGAAGGATACTGCATCATGCCATAAGTATTGAGTAAATTGTCTCTGATTAAATGTATCTCAGGTTTACAGTAGAGTTAATCACTGTATCATACTAACATAATTGTACCAATAGTTACTTTCACCACTCAGCAACTAGAGAGAACTTTGATGAATTCTAGATATATATTTAATTATCTTCCTTGATAATAAAAAATGTTTTGAAGTTTTCTAAACATTTCCAATTTGTAGTAACAAGGGGATTAGGATACAAAAAGAAGATAATAGCCTAGTGAGATTCTTCAGTGTGTGTTCTCATGTGTAAAGATTATTGTGGTCTTGAATTAAAAGGTATCATGCTCTACCTACGTAGTCAGGTCTACCTTATAGTTTAATAGTAACAATGATAGTGCCGCCAACTCATTTTATTAGAGTTGAACTGAGGTCATGAATAGACATTTCTCCATAGAACGATCTCTAGAAGTATGAAAAGATGCCAAATGTCACTTATTATGAGGTGCACATATAAAACATAATGACATGATATGCCATACCTGTTTGGATACCTATTATTAAAACATTCAGAATATAACAAATGTTAGTGAGAATCAACAGAGATAAAACACATGCAAATTGTTGGGTTAATTAAAAATGAAATACAATATGGAAGTTTCTCAAAAGGCTAAACACGGAACTAATGCATGAAGCATAAATCCGCCTTTTAGTTCAGTCTAAATTCAAATGAGTTTCAGGCATAATACAGAAGTTAAATTATTTATCTCAGATTCACCCTAACACTGTTTATAGTCAATAAAGCATAAAGAAAGCTTCACTGTCCATCTAGGGGTGAATGGTTGGAGAAAGTGTTTAGTACTCACTCTAACAAAACATTGTTCAGTCACAGCAAAACAAGGAAACCCTGCTACAAAGCAGCATATTTGAAACTTTAAGACATTCTGCCAATCAAAACATACCAGTCCCTATAAGGACAAATATTATATTTCAGGGTTGCAGACATAAAGGATCTAAAATAGTCAAATTTATAAAAGCAAAATAAAACTAGGGATTACCAGAAGGGAGAGTAAAAAATGGTGACTAATAAGCAGCAGATTATAAAAAGGTGAAGTTATGCAATGTAGGTGAACTCTAGATATCTACTTTATGACATTGTGTATACAATATTGAATCATGCTGTGTTGTACATATGTTGTGCATATGCTAGTAGGGTATGTTTTATGCCAAGTGTTTTAACACAACAAAAAGCTAGATAAAATAAAAACAGAAATAAGGAACTAAGCTTGTTATATGAAACCTTTACTTTCTATATGTGTTGATAAAGAAACTATTAGGTTGCATGTTAATTTTGGATTACTTACTCCATTAGGTAGTAAGGTTGTAAACCTTCTTTCATGAGGTCCAGAGACATCTGTGTGAGTTTCGCTTGAGCCTTGTTGATTATTACAGCTTCTGAGACTTTAGAGCTGTGTGTAGCCATAATCCTCGGGCTATCTGCTAGCATTTGTGTAAAGAGGATTTGATTCAAAGCACAATCTAAGTCCATATGCTGGCTTGCTAAAGTAAGAAAAATGGAAACAGAGACTCTACTAAGACTGGGTGACACTCAGAGATAACCTGCTCAGTTCATACTGTGTCTAGAAAAGACTTTTAGACTCCATAGATGATTAAAGATTATATCAAATTAATAACTGTAGGGACAGAGCACAGGAATCCTTGTCCTTTAAAGGAAGGCTGGAATGGATAGGTGAATACATAACTTTTAAGTGGTTCACAGTGTGCAATGTAACTTGCCCTTTTGAATGACTTGAAAATGCATTGTAAAAGCTGAAGGCTATTTTAGACATAGACAAAAGGCACATTTTCTTTGGCCATCAATACCCAAGACAGAATGGGCCACTTCATGTATTTGTAAATTTCTTTTCCCTTAAAAATTCCAGAGCCATTGTGTGGTTAGAGAGAAACTAGATACTAGATTAACTCCTAGGAAACCACAAGGATGACCCCAGTTAAAAATTTAAGCAGTAGTGGAGAGAGTTCCTGAAATGCTTTCCCCTGTAATCAGGTTGATGACTACCTGGATTGTCATCACAGAACCTTCATCCAGTAACTGATAAAAGCCAGATGCAGAGACCCACAGCTAAGCTCTAGGCTGAACTCCTGGAGTCCAGTCACAGAAAGGAAGGAGTGATACTATGAGCAAAGAGGCCAAGACCATGATGGGGAAATCCACAGGAACAGCTGACTTGAGATAGTGGGAGTTCACTGACTCCAAACTGACAGATGGAGAACCAGCATAAGACTGAATTAGGCCCTCTGAATGTGGGTGGCGGTTGTGTGGCCTTGGCAGTTTTGGGGGTCACTAGCAGTGAAACCCAGTATTTATCCCTAGTGCATGATTTGTCTCTTTGGAGTCCATTCCCTATGGAGGGATTCCTTGAAATCTCATCCTAGATACAAGTGGGGAGGGCCTTGGTCCTGCCTCCAGTGATGTGACACAAACTTTGTTGACTCCCCATGGGAAGTCTCACCCTCTCTGAGGAGTAGCTGGGTAGTGGGGTGGGGAGAAGGTGGAAGGATGAGAAGATGGGAGGGAGAAGGAACTGAGATTGGTATATAAAATAAGGTTGTTTTAAAAAATAAAAAGTAAAAAGAATTTAAAAACATTCTGAATCCTAGTAAGACAATAATTGTTTAGATCTTACCAATGTGATTTGGAGAATATAGAGATGAATGGAATGGAGAATTTGTAAGATTGTTGTTCATTCTGGGCAGTGATCTATGCAATGAAGGTAAATCATCTTCACCTAGAAGCCAGATATAACTGATAAGCACAACTGCTTTGGATTATTTATGGAAGTGACATTTCTGAGAAATCATTTGTGGTTGCTATTTTTTGGTGCTATTGTTAACCTGTTTTCTTTTTCATATTTCCATTTTAATATCCAATCACTCTTCTAAGGCCTTGATTTTTTTCCCTTTCCCACTGCCTATCCTTGGACCAGTTTTGGTATATTTTCTTCTTCTGGGCTCTTATATTTTATGCAGTAACTGAGTGGATTTGTTATATTATTTTTATTTTTACTAATTCTAAATTATTCTAAAATGTGGGTTGTAGCATAATTAATAAAAACCCAGAGACAGAAATTGGGGTTCAACCTGAAGGTTAGAAAAGCAAAACAACTAGCCACTGGCTCTTACCTCTACCTCAGTCTGAAATGGCAATCCTGCTGCCAGGAATCTTAGAATGAGACTGTGTGTGAGAGCTATCTCCTCCAGTCTTATATTTCTCTCTAGCGCTGGGATTAAAGGCATGCACCACTACCACCCAGTTTCTATGACAAACTAGTGTAGTTGCTGGGATTGAAGGTGTGTGTCACCACAGCCTGGTCTATAAGGTTGATCAGTGTGTCTGTTTTACTCTCCGAACTTCAAGCAGGCTTTATTTAATAAAATACAAATGAAATATCTCTATAATGGGTTCCTCAATGAGTCTAAATGTTGACTTAACTTTTTATATTCTATATAAGTCCTGTTTTGTAAAAGAAAACTCCCCCTAATATTTGTCATGACCCTATGCCTTATAGTCCTTTTATGGACAATGTTGTTGACCAGTGACTGCCATTAGAATCAGGAAGTAACATTCTCCCGGAGAGATATAGGACCCTCTCTGTATAGATCCTGACTTACCATATAGATGTATAGATGTACTCATGAGTATGCCTTCTGTGCATCCATAGGAAACTAAAGCAAAGGGAAAGGGGGAAGACATTGCGGGAAGCAGTTCTTCTGTAGCTGTGGCATTGCTGGAATGCAACACAATTCTCTGGAACTTAGAGGAGGAAGCAGAAACAGCAAAGTTGATGGGTACAGGGCTCTCTACTTGGTTGACAAATGCTACCCCATAACTAATTTTGAAGTGCAGTAGAAAAAAACTGCTAAGTGATTCCACCTGCCTGCTTATCTAGGGTGTTCATCTTAGTTTTCCAAAACCTGAAATTGCAGATTTCCTCTCTGCCTCCCAACCTCTTTAAAGTGTAAAACAAAATTCTGTACCTTCTCATCAAACATTTGGCTTATATTCTTACACACAGCAAATAATCTTCCTTTTGCTATTCCTGGATAATCTACAGGTTGTTATAACCTGTGTTATCTTTAATTTGCACAAGCAAGTGATAGCATAAAACTGGATCTTGCTGTAAGGAGTGTTTCTTAATATCTGGTATCAAATTTATGGAAATAAATGAACAAGCAATTCAGAGCTCATAATGCTACAGCTGATTGGAAAAATGAATCATTTTTCTTCATCAATGAGTACTGAGTACCTGCTGATTCACCAGAGTAGTTGTTTCAGGTAGGATGATTGAGTGCTTTGGGTCAGTAGGAAGGTTAAGGGGCTGTTTCTTTTAGATCAGTGGTTCTCAACCTTCTAAATGCTTCAGCCCTTTAATACAGTCCCTCATGCTGTGGTGACTCCTAACTATGAAATTATTTTTGTTGCTATTTTTAACTGTAATTTTGCTATTATGAATCGTAATGTACATATTCATGTTTTCAGATGGTCTTAAGCATCGCTTGTGAAAGCATAGTTTGACCTCAAAAAGGACCATGACGTACAAATTGTGAAGCAAGCTTGAGATCCTTTGCACAATGATGAACAACTTGTTTCTCAAACTGGGTGAGAGACACATCCCTGCAGAGACCCACCATGGCCACTCATTTTAGTTCCTTTCTGTTTTTCTTCTACTCAAATAATGTGGAAAGACCTACAGTTTAACGTAATCAATTTCCTCAAGAGTCTAGTGGGGAGGCTACAGAAGAGGTTCAAACCTGACAGGGTACCAGGACTTTCTAGTAACTTGCCGTAACTTGAGGAACAGGGACACAGGTCTTCCAGTGTGTCAGGATAAATAAGGAGTAGACAAGCTTGGGAGGTTATCTTCTTCAGTGATCCAAACTGAAACCTTCAACTCAGAAAGTTGGTGAGTTACACAAAAAAGTGCTCACCAGAGTTTGTAGCTGATTTAATAACAACCAGAAATTTAGGAAAATCTCTATCTGAACAATCTGGGCAGACTGTGCTGTGGGTACATGGCCATGGGTCTTGAAATTCTAGATATACTGTTAGGCAGAACAGCCACACGTTTTATCTAGACTCAACATTCCAAACCCAGTGATCCAAACCAGTGATGCATTAACTGACACCAATCTAAGATCCCAAAGACAGGGGAGATTTCTTACCATAGACTATTTCCTGTCTGCTCCTGGAATATCATACAACCCAACTCCAGCTGCCCATAGAGCCTGGGGTACATATACAAAGAGCAGGAGTGGGGTCAGGTTATGATGGCTAGGAGACTTGTGTAGAGAATCAATTTTACTTTGTCAAATTCTATGGAACATTTTCCCAAAGTACATTTAAGCCTGTTTTGAAATGGTTATTACAGCCATTGAGCATAAATATATGCAATGATGTTTGTTGACTATTTACTACTCAACAAATATGAATTCAACTAATTTATTCAAGTTGATTTATTTCATTCTATGACACTTTCATTAGACTAGTCCTCAATATCATTTAATAGATAAGAAACAAGTACAGAGTAAGGTTCAAATTATATCCAAGATATATACCCCATAATTAGCCATAAAATAAGCCTATACAGTTGAGTTCCCAAGCTCCCTTCCCAGCCAACTAGTCCTAACCATCTCACTTATAGGGACACACATTGCATATCTAGTGATTTTTTTATAGGAACCCTGTGTACTGCTAAACAGATAATCAATCTTTCTCTTTTAACTGATTTTATAATGTCTATAACCTATATCATGTATTTTAGATATGAAAGTGCTCAAGGGAACATATTATGTGTTCCTCACTCTAGTAGAGGGAAAAGATTCAAAAAAATTGTTTATCACTATTGATTTTAAAAAATGCAAAACATTGAAACTTTTTCCCCAAGTAGTAGTCACAAGAAATACCAAGTAGAAACTTGCCCCTGACTGTAGGAAGAAAGTGACACAGATTCACAAATAAGATGAGTCCTTCATCACCTCTGATCTGATCAAGCTTTGGCTGGGAATGTGCAGGCTAAGATACATCAAGCTTACCAAGATTTGCGTTGTCCCAGATTCTTTGGACAGGTAGTAGCACTTTAAAAAAAATGTCCTTTCTGCTCTTCAATAAGTTTTGACTCAAGTCAGAATGCTTGCAAATGCCTTTTCCCACTTTCTTTCTCATTGCTTAATCAGCTCAGAGAATTCTCAACCTTGGCTACCCATTAGAGTTACTTGGAGAGCTTTAAAATATCTACTTTCCTGAGCCAGAGCTTCTGACTTAATTGCTTTGGGATGTATCCTGAGAGTCAGACTTTGGACAAGTTTCCCATGTAATTCTGCACACAACAGAACTTTAAAGTCGGTGGTTTTAAATGACACCACCATTCTGACTCCACACCACACCTAGCCCACCTCCCTCCTACTTCTCTCCTATGTTCATATACATACCTTGCTCTTTATTTTCCACTCCACAAAAGAAAATGTTTTGGTAAGTGCATGTCTTCTGTTTAAGTAATTAATTAAATTAATAAACTACTGAATTTGATTTTCAGGTAGTCAGAGAAATTTTCTATCATTGAGGAAATCATCTTTTTATCTTTTCAGTATGAAATACATTTAAAAACATTGCAAAACATTATAAAGTAATCACAATAGAAATAAAAAGGCTGCTTATTCATTGTAGTGGGGCAAGGTATCTAAAAATTAATGGATTTGTAAGAATTTAGAATGGTGTAACTTCAAAGAAACCCCAGCTCTTTCTCAAGATATTAAATATAGGATTACTTTTTATTCAGCTGTTAGATATACAGAGAAACATTAGGAATGAAATTAATACCATGAACTGTATTTTAAGAATACAGTATTTGAAGAATCATTAAAAGGGTATTTTTTGTTATAACTATATATTATCATAACAAAATGGTCAATATAAAGAGTATTAATTGCTTAAAATAACCATTTAAATGCCCTTGGGTCTGAGTGTCAGGAATTTTGCCAGGTCTTATTCTGCCAGGATTTGTCCCACATGCGATCACGTATGATATCCAAGAACTCTGGTCAGATGACAACATCAAAATTCTACAGTAAGGCCTCTGTTGAATGCAAAACAGAGACATAAAGGAGCACTGGCAAAGAAAAGGGCACAGCTGCACACAAATTATTTATAATTAAAATATTTCATCTTATATCTTTGTTGGTCTTATTAGCAAAATAGAGGCTGTTGCATTCTTATACTGTTGGTATTTATTGAGTTAATCTTCTGTTTGATTATGCAGTACAAATTTTCATTCCATAAACAATACCAGGAGAAGCTTTGTGAAGGTGAGGACATTTGCATAACAGACAACAGCAGACCTAAACTGTGGAAACCTCGGTGAGTTCAGTCACTGCTGGAGGGGTACCCTAGAGGAACTATTCTTTGACAATGGCCCTCTTTTTATGGGTAACATTAAATGGCTAAGTGCTGGGCTTACTCCAAAAGTTAATGAAAATATTCATAGGCCCTTAATAAGGATTATTGTTTGAAATTATGTGCATAACTATAAAAATCTCCATACTTTTTAGAGAAGGCACATGAAAACCAACCGAAACTCTGATATGTAGCCCAGTGAGGGCTGACATCTCCCTCATAGTTTATGATTTAAAATATTTCTTTTAGGTTCTTCAATAAGTAGTCATTCCTAAATGCATGAGAACACAACAACAACAACAACAAAACCCAAAAAATTAGTAAGTGGATTCAGCATGGTGCGCATGTGTGTGTGTGTCTGTGTATGTATATGTGTGGTAGACATGCATGTATCTGTATGTGTTTGTATGCACGTACGTGTGTATGCATATATGTGTATGTGCATGTGTGTATGCGTATATGTGTGTGTGCATGTGTGTACGTATGTGTGTGTGTGTGTGTGTGTGTGTGTGTGTGTAATAAAGATGAGATCATGAAGTTGAGAAGGAGTCAGGGTCAAGGGCCAAAGTAGGAGCTGGAGGGCTGAAAGTGTAGGGTGGAAATGATGAATTTCTCAAAAAATAAAAGTAATAAATGTTTAAAACTAATCATTCTTCAGATACTGTGATGAAATGGACAACTGAAGGCTGCTGAGAACTAGCATGCCCGTGATTCTCTCAGGATCCCTTCATATTGGACTATCTATTCCCTGGGATTCTTGAAGCAGAGGAAAAAGGGAATACGACTCTCACAGTTCCCCAAAGTGATAGACATTACTTCCTCTTACATGTTAATGGCCAGGAGAATCATAAGTCCTAGCTAACTTAATAAAAAAAGAACCATTTTTAATATATTAATGTCTATTACAGTGTACTGCACAATACACTTATATTTTTCTGGCATAACTTTGTCCTTAGATTAAGAAATACAAAACTTGTTTTATAGTTTAAAAAATTAAACAAACACAAAAGCCACTATGCAATGACTGTCAATATTATCTGTCCTGTCTCTTACTATCTGCTTTATTATGAATGAGGAGGAGCAGAATAATGACTGTTTTAATTTTGCTGAAATGGGCCCCCAAACAGACCATATCTGTGGCCATGGAGAGAAGCCAGAGAAGTTCTGAACACGTCCATACTTGCAAACAGGCCATGTGCTTCGGGAGCCAGTTTAGGGAATATACACAGCACAGAAGCAGAATAAGTAATTTTTAGTGTTTTCGAGTAATCAAGGCAGTATGTAAGAAGAAAAGTCTAACTGATGCACATGGCCTGATTGCACCACTGAGACAAAAATGATGCGCATTTAGCAGTGGGCATGGTGGGAAGATGGGAGCTGCATGTAGGGAAACTCACCATGAGGTCTTTAAAAGCAGTACCTGCTGTCCTTGCCCAAGGCACCTGGCCTGCCACATAGCAATGGGGACATTGTTCTTTTATAAAGCAGCCAACACCACACAGCCTTGAGATTTAGTACAAAATAATAAGTAGCATTTTTCTATTTCTCTGTCTTTTGTGACAATTGTCCCATTTCACAAAAGTGTAATAATAAAATGTGAATTATATATGGATTTACCAGAGTGAGAATTCACTGAAAAATAAGCTTGTAAGAATAAAAGGGTTGTAAGTATAAAATTTGAGACCAGATGTGGTAGTGTACTTCTTTTTTTCCCAGCACTATGGAGGCACAAACAGGGAGATATCTACGAGTTACAGGCCAGCTTGGTCAACACAGCAAGTTCCAGGAGCTACATATTAAGATCCTATATTAAAGAAAGAGAAAGGAAGAAAAGAATAATATTTGAGTTAGAGGAAGGAGAAGATAACCCCAGCTTCCTAAGGTAAGACTTGAAAGTCAGCTCTAACAAAATAGAATATAGTATTCATTATATGCATTTCTACAACTGTAACATGGCTTTCACAGCAAGCAAGTTTCCTTTCCTAAATATTTTGGGATGCAATCATGAAGTGTGAAGAACTTTAGGTGGATGGGTAGGGGCAAGATAAAGCTAATTAATACATTTTAAACAATCTTCTTGTTTGGCTTCTTCTTACTCTCTGAGGTTTGCAGCAAATCTGCTGTAAGACAGCTACTTTTGGGACCTGGTCTTGCTGTCTTTTTCATGTCCTGATTCTACATTTCCCTAGTAAACCCCCCAAATGCTCAGAGAGCCTCTAAAGTCTCGGAGAGTAAGTGCCATGCAGAGGCTGCTGTTAGTTCAGCCATTATGCTACAACATGGGTAACCTTGTTATTGAATAACACCAAGAACGAAAGATATCAGTAGGACAGTGCAAAAGTACTCGGAAATGTGCTTTGGATTTCCATAAGTCAAAACAAAAACATTTCCCCCTTAAAATCCAAACTGTGCTAGTCAATAACAAAGTAGCAAATGCCATATAACCCAAACTTCAAGAAAACAGGGAAATATATTAATGGGGGAGTTAGGAACTGGGTTCAGCTGTAAAATTTCTTTTATATTACATAAAATAGGATTTTGATTTTCCTTATGACATGTCTGGGTGATAATGGCTTTGGGAGACCAACAATGATTAGGGGATCACATGTACTAATTTTATGGTAGGATTTTGCACAATCTCAGAGAATGCTCAGAAACTAACCTGGGTCTGAGACCTTTCCAACAATCTGAAGCCCCTCTTCACTCCTTTCTTAAGTAGTTTGGTCAGAAAGTAAAGGCGATCACAGATGAAGATAGTACCACTCACTAGATGCAGACCTAAGAACCAAAGTTCTTCTTTCAAAGACACAACGGAAAAATGTCCTATTGACAGAAATTCCTTAGTGTCAGGGTGTGGACACCTAGTGAGAACAATTAAAACTCCCTTGATTGTCAAAGCCCTGCTCTATTCTCTATTTAGAGGAAAAAAAAAAAAACCAGAAACACAGTTTCATGGTGCAGAAAAAAATGATGCTCTCAGCAGCACTCTAGGTCAGATAAAGATAATCTTTGCAAGTATTACTGAATATCACAGGAGTACAATAGAAACAGTTTCATTCAATTCTATGAAAGCAATCCCCCTCCATCAAAAATAACCTGTGTATTGAATCCCAACCAAAATTCCAAACTATCATTTGACAAAAATCTCTCTCTACCATGACATTTACTTCACAAAATAAATATTAAAAATGTTACCTGAGCCAGGCAGTGGTGGCACATGCCTTTAATCCCAGCATTTGAAAGGCACTTGAGCTCTCTGTGAGTTCAAGGCCAACCTGGTACACAACAGCTAGTTCAAGGACAGCTAGAGCTGTCACACAGAGAAACCCTGTCTTGAAACAAACAAACAAACAAACAAAAAATGTTACTTGGATTTTCTTTTACTAGTTTCTGATTAATATAAATAATTATTTGGAATAAGTTGGCAAGATTTAATATTGTATTGTTACAATTAAATTTTTAAAATAAGATCTCTTGGAATAATTTATATAGAAGTATTTTATAATCCTATTGTTTTAAAAATGTTTTTATTTAGTAATTTCTAATTTTTCACAATAACTTTGAGCTAAACTGGCCCTATTATAATATTTAATGGGATTCTTGGCTAAAATCATGAAGAAACTCTTATCTTTTATTTCATTTGTTATTGCTCCAGTTATTTTAGAAATCTATTCTGAGTCACTGAGAAATCTAGTTTCACTGTGCAGCACACAGTTTATGAACAATGCCTTGCATCATAAATGCTTCAAAATAAAATGGTCTTTCCAATATGACTTGTTTAACAGCTTCAGGATTGAGAAAAGGGTACAAAACAGACATTTAAACTTGTTTGGCCTTTATGAATTGAGTCCTCACTCATTGCTTTGAGTTTAGCTTTTGGACAGTGTTCAGCAGCAAAACTATACATACCACAGCATAATGATTGGATACAATGAAAGTTCAAAGCTGTTCTCAAAACTTGAACTGTGGTATTGCTATTTATTGTAAACATAGAAAATAGCTTCAAATATCTTTTTCCATACAAACTCAAACTCAGAGTTATTTTGCAAGAAACGAAGCAGGAAAAAAAATTGACCATTTCCTTCCATAAATATGGAAAGACATGTCCAAGCTCATGAAAGAACTCAGCCTTTCCCAACCCCACCTTCATCACTTTCAGGGTACAGAACACAGGGAGCAGCCCTGCCTAGTACAATAATACTGCTAAACCCTTAGTCACTTGGAACACACGCAGTCTTCAGAGAAGCAGCCGAGTAGAACACAGCCTTTCAACTCTACCAGCTCAGAGAAGTCGTTAGTTCAGCATCTCTTCCTTGTATCTAGAATGCTACAAATCCATCCAGTTTCAAATGATGGTCAGCTACCTATGGAGTCCTAGAAAAGGTTTCTGACATGATCCCAATCTTTGGTGCAGCTACAGCTCACCAACACATCAACATTGTACAGTGTTTAGTTCACTTTACTTAGAGCCTCAACCAAATTCCCATCAATTTCAGTAACAGTATAGTTCCATGATTGTAACTTAGGCAAATAAAAGAAATATCCAACTAAAATTCAAATTTTCTACATCCTTTAGATCTAGAGGAAGGTCACAGAGCTGTTGACCCCCTCCCAAACTTCCATTTCTAGGTTTGAAAAACTTGATGTTTTAGATAACTTTTTGAAGTAGTAAACATTATTGTATTTCTAAGACTCTAAATTCAAATTTGTATTATGAAAATAGAAGTCTTTTACACAAAAGTAATCCATTTAATAATTAAAAATTAAAGACCAATGCTCAAAACATTTTCCATCACAAAAGATCATATAAAACTACAATGTGAAATTAAAATAAATAGCAGTATCTTAACATACTGCAAGCAGATATTAATGTGAAAAAATAAAAAACATAAAGCAAGGTAAGAATGTGATACTATTAGTATCAGAAAGTTACAGAGTATGAGACAAAAGACTCTAGGAGAAATGGTATTCTAAAGATGGCTAAAGAGCTGGAAGGACTAAACTTGATAGCCATGGAGACTTAAATACATGAGTGCCTGTATGTTTGGGTACTGATAAATGAAAATTCAAATATCATAATAAGGATAAATTCATCTTGAAAAATAAAAGTCAATTAAAATACTCAATAATGAAGGGGAAACAAGCTGAAGTGATGATTGTGAAGAAGAGAATCTAAGAAGGATTTGATAAAATGCAGTGATTGATTGAAAATGGTTTCTGCAATTTTCAAAGGGAAAAAGTATAATTAGAAGATTGTGAAAGTAGATCTTATCTACAATCTTTCTCTATTATGCTATTTTTAAAATTCATATTGATAGCAGATTTTGAGCTGAATAATATACTTGGATTGAAATCAATTTTATTACTTACATTGAATAACTTATGCCTCCGAGAACATTCATTTCATCACTATTCATTAATGTCATAGAGATGAACTCTGGTTGCTGAAGAGTGCAGAATTTTTAATGACTCTTAAAGCATATACATATTTTCCTGTATGGTTTGTTGAGGTAAAGAAAAAATGTAGAAATCGTGAGGTTGTATTAAAAACATCAATAGTCAAATGTACTATAAGAATCCCACTTGAAATAAAAGGGCATTATGTAACTGGAAAAGATATTTATGTGTATATTATTTCAGACCTGACCACTCTGCATTGGATAAAACAAAATGAATTCTCACCACTGAGATAGGCTAGGTCTTTTTTCTCCCAGCAGTCAATAGTTGCCTATAAATTTTTGTCTAATGTTTGGGCCCCATGAAATAACTCCAGTCTATATTAGCATGTCCATTGATGTTGGCATTGTTCTGACTTTGTTTGTGCAATTTCTAAGAAGGTCTGTTTCATTGTAGACATTCTGGATCACAGGTCTGAGAATCTTTTCATTTGCCCTGCCATGATGTGCATAGGACAAAGACGCATGAGCTGGGATCTACACTCATGAGTTGTGAGGTATGTAAGTAAATAATAAAAGAAAAAGGTTATCATTCTGAGAGTGGTGGGGATTATGTGAAAGGGGTTCAAAGGAGTGCAGCAGGGAGGGAATGGAGATGGGACAGTGGGAGGTTATGCAATTCTATTTTAACTAAAAGCATTTTAAAAAGTAAAAGGATAGAAATTCAGTATCATCTCAACATAAGAAAAAACTGATTTTGGTTGCAGAGAAGATAAATATGTTCCATTTTACATTTTTAATAATCACACACATGAAAGTTACCTAGACATACCTCAGAGGTATACCTAAAAAGGAAAGAATAAAACAACACACTGGCTTGAAAACTCAGGACAGGAGAAATCACATGGCAATGTGCAAATAAGGTATTTCTTGTGACATGTGTCATCCTTTATGGTGGAGACACTGGTGATCTGGAGTTAGCAAAGGGAACAGAAAAAACTAAAGCCACTATCCTTCTCCTTAATATATACAGTAGCTCAGCTAGGGGCAGAATTCACACTTCACACCTCCATAGCCAAGGCAGTGTCTTTCTTTCCTGGACCTTTTGATGGCAGCCTCCTCACTGCCACAGTAAAGCAGGTGGGCAGAGCCCTTAGCTCCCTTTGTCCCATTAACCTGCCCCCTTCATGCACCAGGGTAAACACTGCAGAGAGGGCACAGAGGTTTGTAAACTGGATAGCACAAGGAGACACAAAAAGGAAGACTTAAGGATTTATAGACTAGAAATTCTGCCCACATATAATCCTAAGGGATAAGATTTCTTCAGAACACACACTCAGGGAACAAGCAAACTCTTCACTGATGTACATTTAAATGTGAACCATAATCTTTTAATATAAGGCTGAAAATATCCAGGATGCTTTCCAAAATTACACAATGTACCAAGAGCTAAGAATACACAAACACTGATCAATTTAACTCCGATGTAAAAGAAAAACAAGCACAAGTAATTAGATAAAACAGATACTGCAATTGTTGGACAAGCGTTTTAAAGTAGCTATCATAAAAATGAGAACTTGTGAATATACTTGAAACAAATACATTACAAAACTTCTAAGTTTAATGAAGTAGAAACTAAAAATTGATAACTAAAATGTTAAATAATCCACAAACCAAATATAACAAAACTACCAGGATTGATCAATAATGCAATGAGAGAGAGAAAAGGAGGGAGATCAATAGCAATGATCATATGTGTACTATAGGAAGGAAACAGATTTTAAAAACAGTATCATTTATTTATCTTTATATCTATCTATCTATCATCTATCTATCTATCTATCTATCTATCTATCTATCTATCTATCATCTATTATCTATCCATCTAAGTTTTTGCTATGGTAAAGATTATGAATGTAAACAAGCAGGGGAGGAAAGAGTTTATTTAATTTTGTGGCTTATAGTCCATCACTGAAAGAAGTCAGGGGAGGAACTCAAGGCAGCAACCTGGAGGTAGGAATTAAAGCACAGGCAATGAAAGAGTGTTGCCTACTGGCTTGCTCCACCTGACTTGCCCAACTTGCTTTCTTATGTGACCCAGGGCCACCAGCTCAGATGTGGCACTGCTTACAGTGAATTGCCTCCCCCCACACCACATCAATCATATATATATATATAGACTTGCCTACAAGAAATCCGATGGAAACATTTTCTCAATTAAAGTTTCTTTTACCAGATGTCTAGTCTGTCAAGTAGACAAACAACTAGCCAGGACAATATTTTTCTATAATTTTTAAATGAAGAAATAAATATAAAGGCAATATGCATTTCCCATAAGGAACAGACTATTATAAATCAGAATTTATTGCTCATCAGAAAAGCAATGAAGAATCTTTTGAGTGTTCTCTACTGGGAGCCAAAGAATCCCATTACTACTATTTGCTAAAAACCACTGCTGATGCTCTCTGTTCCTGCTAACATCTCTGTTCCTACTGGAAGGTTTGACTGTTGTTTCTTCTTACTTTGTCTCTTTTCAGGTGAACTTAATTTTCAGGTGGAAAATTAACATTACCCTAGAGGAATCTATTGTTACAGATGTGTGCTGAAATCACTTTGTTTTATTACAGTTTGTGGGATTCTCATTAATTCTTTTATGTGTTTTCTGGATATGATTTCAACAACTGTTTTCTAGGTTAAAACCATAGGGACTTTGGAGGAGAATTTCTAGAAAACAAGATAAATAGAAAAATAACAAACCCAATAGGCATTTTTGCCTTTTTGTGACTGTTGAATTTGCTAGAGATCTTGAGTACAACCATTCAGTTTTGCACTTTTTCAATTATTCTTTAACCTTTTAATGTATCTCAGAGTTTAGATATTAGATCATGGTATCAACAAAACAAAACAAAAAATTCCACTTGATTTAGCTTTTAAAAATTTTAAAACAAGATTTATGTCTGGGTCTTGGATTTGATTTAATTGATTCACCTGTCTGCTTTTATGCCAATATCATCCCACACCTATGGACACCTGATTGTTTTCACATAGAAGTCAACATTATACTATGTAAAAAAGAAAGCATTCTCAACAAATGATGATGGCAGAGCTGGATGTCTGCATGTAGAATAATGCAAGTAGATCCATATCTACCACCCTGCACAAAACTCAAGTACAAGTGGATTAAAGAACTTAATATAAATTCAGTTATACTGAAACTAATAGAATAGAAAGTGGGAAATTGTCTTGAAGGCATTGACACATTGAGACAACTTCCTGAATGGATCATCAGGATCACCAGACACTAATATTGACAATTAATAAATGGGACCTAATGAAACAAAAAAGATTCTGTCAGACAAAGGACATAGTCAACAAGACAAAACAACAGCCTACAGAATGGGACAAGATCTTTATCAATCCCATATTTGATGGAGAGCTGATTTCCAAAATATAAAATAAACTAAAAAAAGTAGACATAAAAACAAAACAAAACAAATAATCCAGTAAGAAAGCAAACTACAGATCTACAGAGAGATTTCTCAACGGAAGAATCTCAAATGTTCTAAAATTACTTTAAAAAGTGGTCAGCATCCTTAGCCATCAGGAAAATGAAAATAAAAATGAGCCTGAGATTCTATTCTACACATGTCAGGATGGCTAAGATCAAAAAGATAAATGTCAGCTTATGCTGGAAAGGATGTGGAACAAGGGGACCCCTCCTCCATTTCTTGTGGTAGTGCAAACTTGTGCATTCACTTTAGAAATTATATGATGGTTTCTCAGAAAATTGGAAATCAATCTACCTCAAGATTCAGCTATATCAATTTGGGTATATCAGGTATATACCCAAAGGATGCTCAATCACACTACAAGGACACTTGCTCAACTACGTTCGTAGTAACATTATTTGTAACAGTCAGAACCTGGAAACAACCTAGATACCCCTAAAAAATAAATGAATAAAGAAAATGTGACACATTTATACAATAGAGTATTACTCAGCTGTTAAAAACAATGTCATCATTATATTTGAAGGCAAATGGATATAACTAGAAAATAATCATCTTGAGTGAGACCCAAAAAGACAGCACGGTATGTACTCACTATAAGTGAATATTAGTTATAAAGTAAAAGGATAACAGTGTTACAATAAACAGATCCAGAAAGGCTAGGTAACAAGGAGGGCCCAAGGGGGAACACATGATTATCCCTGGGAAGGGGAAATAGAAGATATTTCATGGGTGTTGGGGGTGAGTGGGGATGAAAACACGAGAAAACAGATGGGGGGATAGATAGAGAGGAAGAGTACTGATGAACAGGACTGGAAAAGGGGGGAATTTGGGGGCCAGACAGAAATCTGGTTCAAGGGAAACTCTGGAAACTTATAAGGATAAACCCAGCTAAGACTCTTAGCAATAGTGGATATGTAGTTTGAACTGGCCATCTCCTGGGGCCACACAAGATTTCAAGTAGAGGGAGCACCAACCCACAAAACTTTACACCTACAGTCTGTCCTGTCTATGGGATGTGTGGGGGTGAATTGGGGGAGGTAAGGATGACACTGAGATTGTGGGAGTGACCAACCAATGACTGGTCCAATATGAGACCTTGGCCATGAGAGTGAGCCCACGCCTGACACTGCTTGGAATGCCGGGATCTAGAGGCTGGATGGCCCAGAGACCTGGGATAAAACCACACATGACTAGAGGGGAAAAATCAATGTAATTATGCCTAAAGATATTCTGCAATACTCACAGATTGGTGACTACCCCAGTTGCCATCAGAGAGCCTTCATTCAGTAATGGATGAAAACTAATATAGAGACCCACAGAGAAACTTTAGGTTGAACTCAGGGAATCCTCCACAGAGAGAGGAAGGATGGTAGAAGCCAGAGGGGTCAAGGATATCACAAGAAAAACCCACAAAGACAGCTAACGTGGGCTCACAGGAGCTCACAGAGCCTGAACTGACAATCAAGGAGCCTGCATGGGATTGACCTAGGCCCTTGCATAGCTTCATCTGCTTGTTGGATTCCTAGCAGTGGGAACAGGAGCTGTCCCTAACGTTTTGGGAGGCTCTTGGAAACCCATTCCTCATACTGAATTACCTTGCCCAGCCTAAATACAAGAAGAGGTGTTTAGTCTTACTTCAAGTTAATATGCCATGTTTTCTTGACACCCATGGGAGACTTGCCCCATTTTGAACAGAAACAGAGGAAGAATGCAGTAGGGTGGTGATGGAGGGGAGATCAGAGGAGGAAATAAGAGAAAAGGAAAAATGGGATCTACAGTCTATATGTAACATAAATAAACTTAATTTAAAAAATCCAAAACAGGGAGAATAATCTCAGAACACTCATCCAGTGGGAGTCAAGGCTTCTTCTCAATACCATTGTGTCAATAAATTCTTTTCTTTTATTCTCACATTATATTGGCTGAGTTATAATTGTGTTACTTAAGGCATTGATTCCTGTAAATATATCAGTTCAGCTTGTAGGGGAAACATTTAAAGGTTATGGACTCTGAATATTTTGTTCTATAATATAATATGCTATTCTCCTCTACTTCGATGGTCAAAGTTGCAAGTTTTATCATTTTGCTTCTAGTAATTTGTGAAAATCTTTAAACATAGATATGTTTTCAGACCTCTACTTTCTTTTCAGGAAGAAGATTTTGAAATATTGTGTTTCCAGATCTATTTACAACATTAATAAAAGTGAGCTTGAGTTATTAATTTAAGCAAAAAGTAATTGAATGCTTGAGTCATGACCAAAAATGAAAATTAGCATTGTCAAAATGAACAAAACATAAAATAGCAGATATAAGAGACAAGATCATATATATTAATTATTATCTCACAACTATGACAAAATATCCAACAAGAAGCCACAGCTGGCCTATGTGCAGAAGGTAAGAAACTCTAGAGTTCTCAGCCCCAAATGAGATCTCTGTATTACACATCCTTATACCAAGGCTAAGGGATTCTTACAGCAAAGGGAAGGAAACATTGTATAAGCCCTAGATAATAGATGACTACATTGAAATAGTGTTTCCTGCCAAGTGGTGGTGGCCCACGCCTTTAATCCCAGCACTTGGGAGGAAGAGGCAGGCAGATCTCTATGAGTTCGAGGCCAGCCTGGTCTACAAGAACTAGTCCAGGACAGGCTCCAAAGCTACAGAGAAACCCTATCTTGAAAAACCAAATAAAAGAAAGAAAGAAAGAGTGTTTCCTGAAAGCAATAGGACACTTCCAAATATAAGTTCACAGCAGTTATGAAAGTATGAATGAAACCTATGAAACTCAAGCTAGACAAGGTCTCAATATAGTCTCTCTATTAGCAGAGGAACTATTGGCAATTGATAACTATTGAAAGAGGGAGAGTACATTCTCTTTAAAGGCATTGCATCTGGTAGGCTGACCACCCTCCAGTAGACAGCTTCATACCCAGAAGTGTATGTGAGCCACAAACTATCTTAGAGCATTCAAAAAGAAGAAAAAGAAGAGGAGGAGATGGATCATCAGGAGGAAGAAGATATGAAGTAAAGTTGATGGGGAGGGTGGAAAAGGTGCTGAGGGTGGACCTGGAAGGAATTTGTGTGTGGGCGGGGGAGACATATATTGTATGAAATTCTCAAAGAATTAATGCAAGTATTTTTAAGATAAATGATTTCTTTAAGCTCACAATTTGAGTATCCAGTTGATCATGGCTGTGAAGTCAAAGAAGCAAAATACGGAGGCAACTAATCACCTTGCATCCAGAATCAAGAGGCAGAGCGTGACAAATGCTAGTAGTCAGCTTACGTTTTCTTTTTTATTCAGTATAAACCCTAATTCATGGGATGGTGTCAACCATAATTAAGGTGTGTCTACTTACCTGAATTAACATTTCTAGATCCCTCATAGGTTTGTATGGAAACTTTTCTTTCATTGATACTAGTTTTTGTAAGGTGACACCAAGCAAGAAATAAAGTTTCTATGAAAATGTAAAGAGATAAACACCTTAATACTAAGTGGTGATACCAGTTACACTATAACGGTAGAACCATATTAAAAGAAACATCAAGGCAATGGGAAATACAGCCATTATTTGTGCTTTAGCAATCTGAAATCGTATTAGAGAAAGGTCAGAGCTTGCAAGGTCAACTTTCAAGGTTTCTGAGAATGGCTCACAATGGTGACCTATTTATGTATAGTCTAGTTATTTTAAACTACAATACCGCCTTTATCATCAGTTATAATAAATAGTTTGTACTAAGACAGTACATCTAATTTACTAAATTATGACATCATGAATCCTAGATCCCTTTTCTTGTTCAAGATTGGTAAGAAGCTGGAAATCTCTTCACTAAATACCAAAATTATTCCCTTTATTCTATCATTTGTCTTATCCATAATGATTATACATGTACGTTAAAAGACACATGTGTAGGCATATTCAGGAGTTCCACAATAGCCCAGGGTGGAGTATAACAAAGGTTAATTTATTTGGGGGCAAAACTCACAGTAAGGGTAGTGATCCATCCTCTGTATACTGAAATCTGGAAACCATATCCAGTAGAAAAAGGGGGCACACATGCTTTTCATTTGTGCTTATAGTACGTTAGACCATGCCCCAAATGGGCCAGTATCTAAAAGGCTCTTGGCTGAAGGAATTCCCATAACACCCATACACATAGAGAGAGACACATACATACAGAATATTCCCACATGCATAACAACATCTAAATTGAAAGGCAGGATCTTGGCAAAGAATATTTACTGCTACTATGCCAACACTAAAATTTTATGGTTGAGTTGGATATACAGACAAATAGTAGAGATCTACCTGGAGTGCATAAAACCTCAGATTCAACTCCTAATTTCACTAAAAACAAAACAAAAGTGAACCACTGTATTTCTTTATAATTTGTTTATTTTATATTTTAGTGGCATTATGAAAATAAACATTATGGGAAAACCCTAATACTTCTTACATGATAATTTCCCTTACATATAAAATCATTTTATAACATGATTTCAAATTATTCAAAATTGTGTCCTGATTAAACTGACTAGTAGTTAAGGCAATAATCTAGAATACATAGTAATTGCATGCTCTATCGTATAAGGTCACTTATTCTGAAGCTATAGCTTTTCTCATTACATTGTTCATGCTATTTGATGGCTTTGTTTGTGTGGATAGAAACAAGACACAGAATACTCAGAGGAGTGAAGGGAGGGGGAACTGTGGTTTGAATGTATTTTACAAGAGAAAAATCTATTTTAAATAAATGTATTTTATAAACATTTTTCTTTGTGTGTACAGTTAAATTTCTTTGTCAGTTGAAACAAAATACTGACAGAGCTCGAGTAGCCTGTCAGTGGCTGTCTTCCAACTCCTCTGTTGTCTTACTGACTCTACAGGAGACACTTCAGTGCCACTGAGACACTTGAGCTGGTTTACCTAGAAATGACAGTAGAAATTGCTTGAGCTGTTATTACTTTTGTACTTTATTTTTTTATTTTTTATTTTTTTAAAAATATTTATTTATTTATTATGTATCAACACTCCTCCCATGTGTGCTTGCAGGCCAGAAGAGGGCACAAGATCTCATTATAGATGGTTGTGAGCCACCATGTGGTTGCTGGGAATTGAACTCAGGAACTCTGGAAGAGCAGTCAGTGCTCTTAACCTCTGAGCCATCTCTCCAGCCCACTTTTGTACTTTATAACAAGCCAACTGCACAGAAGCACTTGCCACTCAGAATCAGATGTCACTAAGACTAAATTTTATATTAGAATTCTTCCATGAATGTTTATCAATATATGCCTTTTAATATGTATCATATATTCTTTTAGAGCTCACAAAAAATTTACTTTATTATGCTTTTACATTCCAAAGTAAGATTGGCCACAAAGTTATTGATCTCTCTGGATGAAACTAAAAATGATAATCAGGAAAATGACCCACTTCATATTTTAAAAATCTTGAGTCTAGGGCTGGAGAGATGGCTCAGAGATTAAGAGCACTGACTGCTCTTTCTGAGGTCCTGAGTTCAATTCCCAGCAACCACATGGTGGCTCACAACCATCTGCAATGAGATCTGGTGCCCTCTTCTGGCGAGTAGGCATATATGCAGACAGAACACTACACATAATAAATAAAAATCTTTAAAACTCTTGAGTCTACAGAAGAACAAATTAATTCTTATTTTTATCTCTACTAAAAACGTATATGGATATAACCCTCACTCTTTTACAACCTCCTCTTTCTCTTTTTGTTATAAAGACTTAACCAGAGACTTATTAGAAATCCTAATTGTGAGTCCAAATCAGTTCTTAGAGAAATAGTTTCGATAAAAGGAAGAACAAATTTGAAACAGGGTCTCCCTTAAAGGGAACTAAACCTCTCAAGACAGCTCTGATAGGAAGATGGACCTATGTCAGTA
This sequence comes from Dicrostonyx torquatus, assembly GCA_028555095.1. Taxonomy (NCBI): domain Eukaryota; kingdom Metazoa; phylum Chordata; class Mammalia; order Rodentia; family Cricetidae; genus Dicrostonyx; species Dicrostonyx torquatus. The sequence continues at coordinate 2,153,267 of JAQHUG010000177.1, forward strand.
ATCATCTTCATGGAAGCCTTTGATTCCAACTTTTCCTTGCTTATAAAGTTCTTGACTTCTAGAGAAAAGTATTGTGTTTAATCATAGAATAAGAGTTACAATTTTATCTATGTACTCTGCATAGAGCTCATGTTAACTTTCGTATTTTCCATGCCCTTCACAGCTGCTGTTCTGAATGTGACTTACTTGCTTGATTTTTGTTTATTTCTTTCACAATAGTATTCCAGCCCATGTGGCCATGGTCCTCACAGTCTTAGGTCACTGGTCTGGATTCCAAATCACTGAATCTCACATTGATTATGTAATCTAACCTTTAAAAGTTAAAAGTACTATTTCTACGTGGTGCCCATTTCCAGGCTATGTCCATGAAATACCCTTGGTGCATGAATTTATGTAAATAGTTTTGTAAGTCATCAAAGCCCCAGACATCGTTTCAGTGACTTTACAAACGTCTAAAGAAAAGTGCCCATCTTTTACACTGACTGTAATGACAATTACATATTTTCTTTTTATAGATAACACAAATTGCATGATACACTATTTTTCAAGGTTATAAGAAGTTTGTTGGGTGCATTCTGGTAAGGATACATGGAGACAGCAGAAGAAGTTTTTTTTTTTTTTTTTGGTTGCACAGCCTGTCTTTCTGTTCTTTCGTCTGCTGGAACTTTGTAAGCATCTCCTGCTATGCATTACAGTTTAAATAGCTTTCTTGCTGCCATGGGATGAAGAGATGGATGAGGTTCAGGCCTCAGTGTAGTGGTGATCCCAATAAGTCTGGTGTTTGTTTGTTTACTTATCTCTTTGTTTGTTTCTGTATGTCAGGCACAGTTGAGAAGAATTAAAATGTCTACATTCTTGACATCATTGGTAAAGAAGCTCTGGCCCACTTCCTGGAAGTAAGTGGGAAGTCAAGGTTTCCCATCAAATTATCTATATTGCCTGTTGATACTCTAGTGGTTGCAGATCACAAAAGAAGTCCAAACTTTCTGAAGCAGATGCTTTCAGTGTTGTGTGGTCATTACTAGTATCTATGTGCCTACATATTTTCTTGAAACCCCGGAGGGATCCTGTTTATTCTCATAGCAGCAGGGAAATGACATGGAATTAGTACTTGCTAATGGTAACACAACCCACTTAATACTTTTGGAATTTGCTTTATAAGACCAGTCTTTCAGGCTCCTGGGTAGAAACATTTTCAAGTATTTTTTTATACAGTTCCTGTCAGCCAGCTAAATACAAATAGCTTATCTTTTATACATTGTCTTCTCCTTTCTCGGAACCACATAAATTAGAGAATTTTATTTAGTGTCTGGTCTCAACATCTAGTCCTGAGGAACCCTAGCTAAAGTACCCAACCTGAAATCAAATTAGGCATAACAATTTCAAATCAGATGCAGAAGAAAGCTAACTCATAACCAGCTCTTCTGCTCTCATGAAATGTTAGTGTATGGAAACCTATGGATGGTATTCACAGCTTCATATCTGACCACAGTTTTACAGAAAAAACAAAACAAAGCAAACCCTTACAATTCATTGTATTGTTTCAGTTTTAGTTGAAATAATATTGATCATACACATTCCATTATTTCTGCTTTGTATTGTAGTAGTCGTGTTTTACAGCAAAACAGAACATATACATGTTTACATCATATACATGTATATATATATGTCCTATGTATATTCACATATATATCTTCAAGTATACTACATGTATGTGAAAGTAAAAAAGAAAGAATGAAAGAAAGGAGGAAAGAGAGAAAGAAAGAAAGAAAGAAAGAAAGAAAGAAAGAAAGAAAGAAAGAAAGAAAGAGAAAGGAAGGAATAAGTAGGAGGGTGAAAGAGAGATAGAGGGAGAGATTTATTTTTGTATTTTTCAAGAGCTGACTGAGAATTGTGGTATTTTGGGTAATGAAAAATAAACTGTGTAGTACAATTAATAAAAATCTAGAAACAGATGTTGTGGTTCAACCTGAAGACCAGAAAAGCAAAGCAACCAGTCATCAACTCTTACCTCTACCCTCGTCTAAAAATGGCAATCCTGCCTCCAGGAATATGAAGAATGTGACTGAGACTGAAAGCTATCTCCTCCCATTTTATATTCCTTTCTAGTGCCAGGATTAAAGGCGTACACCGCAACTGTCTGGTTTCTATGGCAAACAAATGTAGCTACTGAGATAAAAGGTGTGTGCCACGACTGCCTGGTTTGTAAGGCAGATCAGTGCAGCTGTTTTGCTCTCTGATCCTCAGGCAAGCTTATTTATTAAAATACAAATGAAATATCACTGCACTACTGTGCAGTCAGAAGGATGCATACTGCTGTTGAAGTCCAAAGCTCAACTTCTGCCAGAATTCCATCTTGATCCCGAGACCTCAGTCTTTTTTCTATTAAGCCTCCAACTGATGGCACAAATTCCATTTTTATTCTGGAAGTAAATCTGTTTTCCTCATAGATCACTTGCTCATATTTTAATCTCATTTTTTTAAAAAAGCAGAAGCACCCAAAATAGTGATTATTAAGTTTCTTGGACCAACAAGTTGACACACACACACACACATACACACACACACACACACACACACACACACACACACACAAAATTGGCTATCATAGGTATAATCATAATAGTTTTGTCTCTCAATACATTAGTAAATTCTGTGATTAATCTACTCGGTTGACTGCACTTCTACCTATAAATATGATCTAATTTTAGTTCCATTAGAGTATCTCCCCATTTTAATGTCTTTTACTAAAAGTAGATTTTGAGTTTTATGATACCTCCTACCTGTCTCTGTGATCTCAAACCATATGGCTTTTTATGTCCCTAGGTATATACAATATGGCGGGTAGAATTCATTGTGTAGTTTTGTGTTAATACCTTTAAATATCAAAATACTTGTCTTCTTTGTTTCTAAAGTACTTTCAGTTGTCTAAAATAAAACAGCATTTAAGTTACCAATGGTTTAAACTGAATTAAGATTTTTTTAATCAAAGAAAAACAGCTGTTATGTAACAAAAAAAATCACACCTCTCAAGTCAATAGCGATAGGAGATAGTTTATTCTGGAGCCAAATACAAGTTAGAATAGCTGGAAATACAAATTAATTTAAGTCATCTTTAGCTCCATGTTCAATGTCTACAGTAATAGGACAAGAAAACAATAAATCAAGACACGTTATGAATATGTTAGTGGAAACCTAAATAGACAAGTTATAGTAATGCAAGAAAATCTTGGCTCTGGTCTTAGATACTCTCAGGCAGCATTCTTAGCTTCTTCCTGGTGGAAGATAGTGGTTTATTTGTGCATTTCATAATGTTTATTTAATAATTACAAAGTTGTTACATCACACACAGCAGTGACTAATAAATGACTATTAAGAAGTCAAGGCACCTTGAGATAATTTGTAATCAGTCCTGAACCTCAAACATTCCAACCTCCTCACAATCCTTGCCGCTCTCATCAGCCTGTGGTCAAGCAGATGTGTCATTTTTCCAGGAATTTTCATCCTTAAAACCATAAGATTGCTATTGCCTGTTGAAAATATTATTATTTAGAATATTAATGCAATTATCACCAATTATATAAAATAACGTTGTTAAGATTGTTGTTTAGCGAAAGGGAGAAGAAATTTATGTGGTGCTCAAGTCCTCATGCGTAGTGGTGTGAACATAGGAGCTTAGTGATCTGGGCAGAAGCTGACTACTAATGAACAACTCTGACAAAGGGCAAGAAAGAAAGAGGTGAGAGAGGAAGGAAAGCGGGAAAGAATGCTGTGGGACAATGGTTTGTACCCTGTCAATTGTATTTTAATAAAATGCGGATAGGGCAGTAGCCAGGCAGGAAGTATAAGTAGGACAAGGCAGGAAGTAGGTAAAGAGAACAGGAGAATTCTGGGAAGAGGAAAGCTTTTTCTGCTGTTGTGACCCAGCGGAAGGAAGATGTGACTGCTTCGCTGAAAAAGGTACCAAGCCACGTTGCTAACTCAGACAAGAATTATGGGCTAATATAAGTTATAAGAGTTAATAAGAAGCCTGAGCTAATGGGCCAATCAGTTTATAACTAATGTAGACCTCTGTTTGATTCTTTGGGACTTAACAGCTACAGTACTGGGTGGGACAGAAAACCTTGGTCAACAAAAGAATAAGCCAGTTTAAATCTAGCTATCACCTCCATATCTTGTGAATTAATAGACAAACATAAAACAGTGCACTCTTAGAAGAAAGACTATTTTTTTATTTTACATAAAGACCTCAGTGAAAAGTATCTTTAAAAATCCAATCCAGGGGAAGAAAAGTCAAGACACATTTACTTTGTGTTACTGGAAACTGTTTTGCACATGATAAGTAAGTCTTTCTGTGAAAAACAAGAGCACTGATACTGGTAGCCCACTCCACAGCCATATTATATACCAGTAGCTGTTTTATGTGGGTGAATTTGCTTCATCACCAGCTTACTTAGTTTTCTTCAAGGAAGGCATGTGAGTAGCTCATCTTGAGATAAAGCAGGGAGGAGCTTGTTTTAGGAAATAATTTTCTCATAGATGTTATCATTCAACTCTTTACTGATTAGAGCCAGGATTGTTTTCTACAAAACTAAAATTGTAACAGGAATTATAAACAGCAAAAGGGAATTCATCATTTAGTTTTGTTGGCTTATGAACCCACACTCCAAGTCATATTCTGTTTATGAGATACCAGGTAAAATAATGTCTTCCAATGACTTTAGCCAACCACTGGTATGATATTAGAGTTGCAAGTGGCATGGATGGTTTAAAATGGTTTAGTCTGTCTGGGTGTAGAGACAGTAACTTGGTAGATCATGTCATACAAAAAAGAAGAAGGGAAAAATAACTACTTTTTTTTTTTTTTTGGTTTTTCGAGACAGGGTTTCTCTGTGGCTTTGGAGCCTGCGCTGGAACTAGCTCTTGTAGATCAGGCTGGTCTCGAACTCACAAAGATCCACCTGCCTCTGCCTCCCGAGTGCTGGGATTAAAGGTGTGCACCACCACCGCCCGGCGTAATAACTACTTCTAAGAAAAAATAAATTTAGCTATGTCCTGCCTAGAAGCAAAAGGAAAATAGAAAATGTCTGTTTGTAATAAAAATCATTCAAATGTATGAGGAAATTAATGTTTCTCTTACACCAACCACTAAGTGATATTTGTTAACCGAATTGTCCCAAGGAAATAACAGAAAGAACAGTGACAATAAATTCAAAATTATTTTTGCAAGAGAAGTAGGCATAATCATGAGTCTATTTATTATGTTTTCCATCACTCTGTTTAACTTGAGCACACAACTTCCTGATTTAAGGAACAGGCTGCTTCTAACTTAACTCATCCATGCTGCCTGCTCCCACCGCCTCCAGGCCATTAGCATCAAAGCACTACAGCAAGCACTGGAACTCACTTGTTTACTCTCTGAGAAACTAGAATATAAGCTCAGGAGGCAAGGTCTCAGTCTCCCTTGTAGATCTCACTTCCTGAGCCCAAGGACGTAAGCAAATTATGCAGTATTGGCAAAAATTAATCTTGAATCACAAAAAAATATAAAATTCATGTATTTGGCCATATTTTGTAGAATGGCCAAGTTCAGATCAGTAGGTGGATAATGTTCAGAAACTGGGGCTAAAAATTCCTGTGAAGTTAAGGAGACTGAGGATTAAGAAGCCTGTGGACTGATTGGTCAAATGAATGTCTCTAGAAGACTTCAAAATCTCTTGCGTGTTCTTGCAAACTATTACGAGAAGAAATGAACTAGTACTTACTGTAACTGCCCAAGGTAAAGAAGATATTTGAATTCTTTATAAAAGATATAATACTAGACAGACTTATGGTCAGAATCTTGTTATACAAAGGAAAGAAAAGAAATCCCTGCTTTTCTAACATATAACAAACTATAATATTTTAGTCTCGCTGATATTTTAAGCTCAGTTCATTGCTCATGGAATAAAATAATTTCCTATAGAAAAGGGAGGCATTTGGTTTAATCTTAAGAAAAGCTGCTCTGGCAATGCAAAGAACTCCAATCAAACTGGAATAGACCAAATTAAAATGCCCATGTTTAATAAATGCAGCACTTTCGGGTGGACCGAGTCAGCATGGTGGAGAGAGGAGCCCATGCAAACCCAAAATGGTGTGTTCCTTTTTCCAGTGCGAGCCTAAAAAGCCTGTGGGAGTGGTCCTGACCCTCCCCAGGGTGGGGTCAGCACTTGGCAGACTGGGAGTTGGAGTTCTGACCAATTCAAGTCTCAGGCCAGGGGCTGGGGTGATGCTTCCAATCATTCATCTGGGGGTTCTTCGTAGGTTGGTCTTGGCCCAGGCAGCAAGAGTTACCTGTAAAATATGCTTGAAACTGGCTGGAGTTAGCAAAACCTCTGGAGACTGTTAGTTTTTTTATAAAACCTGATTTTGATACAGCAGTAGAAGTTTTCCAGGAACCTGTAAGAGAACTGGAATCGATTTACATCTTCATGTCATTAGCAAAAGGCTATTGCTTTAGGTTAAAAGGTAAAGGAAATTGGGAACTCTGAACCTCTGAAGCCACACCTGAAACCTGTGAGTCCTGGACTATGAAGCCTGTGAAAGAGGCA
>JAQHUG010000177.1:2180355-2191650 GCA_028555095.1 Dicrostonyx torquatus
CTCTCTCTCTCTCTCTCTCTCTCTCTCTCTCTCTCTCTCTCTCTCTCTCTCTCTCTCTGTGTGTGTGTGTCTGTGTGAATCAAGAGTACATAGTTACTTTGCTCCCTTACCTCAGTCTTTCTTTTTGCTTTGCATGTGACCTAAATGAATAGCATCCATTTTGAAACCTTGCTTTCCAAGCAACACAATGAGGCACTTTACAATTTCACTTAAATCTTCGTTGGTCCCTGAAGCCAGCTGTTTTGCAGCCCTGATCCATCATCCACTCACTGTTCTTTCCCGCTGTTAACAATAGTTTGCTATTTGGCTGTTTTTACATAGTTTCAGCATTCACTAGTTCCTTTGAGGGAATTTAAAAATCAGAAGACATGGCTTTTTTTTTTTACAGATTATTTTAATATCTTCCTTGCTGTTCGTTGATATTCTCATAGAGCATGTTTTTGTTTCCTGGGCTGTCCTAAAAGTTCCTTTGGGTAGATTTGTTGAGAAACAGACTTCACATTCGTCCAAGTTTTGCTTCATTTAAAATTAATTTTGCAGACAAGTTAACATTTTTACAATTTTATTGAAGAGGAAGTGGTAAGGAACTTCATAAATGAAACTTTTATCTTTACTCAAAAAAGGAAATGCTGAGGTCTTTTGTGTGTCAACATTCAAAAGAGAAGCATCTTCTGGGGCTTAGTAACCCTGAAGGCAGAAAGCAATCTATTTGCCAACAATAGAACAGATTAATACTCCTGCCTGGGTCAATTAAGTTTGCCCAAGAGCTATATAGAAACAACTTCATGTCTTCATTTTAGCTTTAGAATGAATTGAAAATGTATTGCTTATTTAATGAATACTCCAGGCAGCAGTAGTAATTAATGAAAGAGAATTACGGAAGCATTAAAAAAGGCAGCAAAGTAGACTTAATATTGAAGTTGTTCTGTACTACTGAATAATTCAGTAAAAACATTTTTAATTGGACATAAAAGGAAACTAAATATTTATGCTTCCATATCATAGTTTCTGTCTAAAGAATAATTAAGTGTTGAATGATACCAAAGAAGAAGAATAGCCCTGAGTAGTGATGTGGACCATAATCTAACCTGAGTCTATCTGACTTGTTCTCAGAAGAATAACCCAGCAGAAGTGATGCTGGACCCTAATTTAACCTGAGTCCACCTGACTTGTTCTTGGGTTCTTTAAGTAATTAGTGTCTCAACTTCTTTTAACTCAATTGAACATTTTTAACAGTCCTTCTTGACACTGAGTTTTATTTATGTTATCATTATTAATAATATATCGTAAGACAAATTTTTAAAGCATCTTAAACTTTGACTTTTTCACAAATATATGATTTAAACTTTAAATTATGTAATTTGAGTGGCACAGTTTAGATGTTATTACCCATTATTGAATGATCAAACATTTGATTTTCATCACCAACTATTGTTTTTAAATTACTCATTAGATGTGAGTTGGGAATCTCAATTTATAAATCTCTATTTAACAAATATTGATATGTGAACTATTTCAATAGTGGTAGGTTTCTTAAGAGGGACAGTCAGGAAACCACAAACACTTGAAATTCTGCAGAAAATAATATCTGTCTATCTGAAGACAAATAATGATTTTATGTGACTTTAATGGAAAATCAATATGCCAATAATCACATATTTAATAAAAATTTTCACTTACATGGTTGGATGTATAAAAATCAAACAATTTCTGTGTTAGTACTATAACTTATTTAGGGAACAAACATGAATATAAGAACTACTATACACTATCTTATGGTTACTCACTATCCAGCATCTATGGTACAGAAATTTGATTAATTGATTGATCTAGGATGGCAACCTGGCTTTTTGTGGGCCTCTGCTAATGTTGATAGTTTTCATGTATTTAAGTTGGAAGTAAAATGAGTCACTGGTCTCTATTGATTTACTTCTAGAATATCTATCAGTTTTAGTTGCTCATTCTTGTTCTTAGCGTGGCTGTTAGCTCAGGTTTTACCATCTCCCATTTATACCTCATTTCTTAAGTGATATTTTTGTGTCCTATTTATTCATCATATGATAGGCAGAGTGATCTAAGTAAAATAAAATAATTAATATCATATTACTATTTTAAATTCCAGTGTCTTCTCATTGAACTTACTAAATTTTAGATTTTCAAATGTTCCCGTAAAACCATGGAAGGCTTGACACTGCCATGATTTTTTTCTCTCTTTTTAAAATTCATTTTGCATATCACAGTCTCCCATCCTTCTCCTCCTCCCCTCCTCGACTTCCCCCACTTCCCCCTACTCCCCATCCACTTCTCAGACAGTCAGCTAAGCCTGGTATATCAAGTTGAGGCAGGACCAAGAGCCTCCTCACTGCATTAAGGCTGAGCAAAGTATCCATCCCACCATAGGGAATGGACTCCAAAAAGTCAGTTCATGTAATTTGACTTCTCCATTTCAAAACACTAAGTCTTTTTTGATTTCTTTAAAAAAAAATCACACTCCTTGCCAATTCCAAACTTGTATTATGTTGTTTTTCACTCCAGAACGATGTTCTCAAAAGTTTGTTCTCAAACTAGAAACATTAATATATCTTAGAACTTTTTGATACTTAAATCCATCTTTATCCCTTCCTTACAGAATCAGTGATTTGATATTCTTTTAGCAAGCTTGTCATGTGATTTCAGTGTGTTCCTTTGTTGACGAATCATTGCTAATACAACACTTTTCTTATCAATTTCACTTTTCTTAGTTTTATGGAGTTAGTGTAGGTATTCTTTGACAAATTCTGTTTCACCCTGCCTCCTAATTACAGTAACTGATCTAAAGGAAATCTATGAATTTTTTTCACAAATTCCTACTATGGTTTACAGCATTAATTCTCACAGTAATTTTGAAAGGTCTGAACTTCCCCACTCTATAAAATTGAATTTGGATTTCAGTCACCTAAGAATGAAACAAATTTCCTTCCTGACAAAGAACCATTGGTTAACAGCTCCCCTGGCAGCAAGGATGAGGGAGAAAGCACTCCCAGGTCTGAGTAAATCTCCTGAAACATGGGGGGGGGGGGTGGACCGTGCCCGTGTATGTCCAAAGAAGTAAAACTAGAATCTCAGCCAAACAAATGTACTTCTTTAACTGTTACTTGTTTAACCAACCATGGACTGTTTTTGTGGTTTTTGTTTGTTTGATTGGTTGGTTGGTTTTTTGAGACACGGTTTCTCTGTAGCTTTGGAGCCTATCTAGAAACTAGCTCTTGTAGGTCAAACTAGCCTTGAACTCATAGAGATCCCTTTGCCTCTGCCTCCCTAGTGCTGGGATTAAAGTCATGTGCCACGACCACCCAGCTAACCAACATGTTTAATATGACCCATGTTCCCAGAATTCCCCTAGCTATGCTTAAAAGGAACCTGCTTGTTCCTCTTGGGTTTGCCATTTGTACAAGTGGTTGATCCCTCTTGATAGTTGTTTCTGCAGAATAAATGCTCTTTGGTTTTGCATACTATTTGAGTCTGGAGTCTTCTTCAGTAATTCCTGGACACTAACAACTTAATATTTTCAAAGATATTCTGGTTTTGTAATGTAGATCAGAGCAGTAAGAGAGTGGGACGGCGCTGATAATTAGAAATCATTTGCACACAGCTCTAGGGTTTAGTCATAAATACTTAAAACTTCCTTCAATATGCCTGTGCTTTGGGTAAATGATCATTCAGTTTACAAAGTGGTTGGTTACCAATTGTCAAGACAGAAATTCCTTCAGTAGGTCCTGTTGCTGCCTGGGGTCAGGTCCTGAGACCTGGAAGGGTTGTTTGCATGAAGAAATGGATTATCAGAAAACTAGATGAGTTTCACACAAATGGCCCAAATAACTCAAGCCATGTTTATGTTTTTGAAGAATTCAAAAATAAACATGTTTTCCCATACTAATAAACGTGTTTTTTCCATGCTCCAACATTAACCTCTGGCAAAACCAAATAGGTCAAATATGTTTTGTTTTTGCCAACTTTTACATTAAAACATTTTCAAATCAAAAACAGCACTTATTATTTTGGTAGTCTGTCCAAATATCGAGCCGGGTACATCATGTCTTTGCATAGCTAAAAGATGATAAACATAGGCACACATTTTCAAGAATAATAATATCGTTCAAAATTCAACAAAGCAAATTTAAAGAGATAAAGGTGAATTGCCTCCAATCCTGTCAGCGCTGAATCAGGACAGCTCCCAGGGTCTGGAGTGACAGCTGGCATCCTTGTACAAGAACCTGAGAGGAAAATATTCAAGGAAAAATAGGGTTTCCAGGAATGATCACATCTGTCCCATTCATGAGTGGCAAAGTGACACTAAAAGCTGCCAATAGTATCATCAATATTATGAGAGAGAAGAAAAGTATGCAGGCCATGTGGTCCCAGCAATATTCTGCCCTGCCCTGAAGTCCACTGGTCCTTGTGGAGTAAGACTGTCCTCATGAGATTTGCCTCACCTGGAGACTCATTATATAAGCGCTTATACACTGGTCTAAATTTTGCCCGCATGGCTCTATATAATATGGCATTAGATTGTATAACCTGAGTTTACTCATTAACTCTTTATAGTGAGCAAAAGAATTTTGTTTTAATTTTTCTTTTAAATGTATTTGAGATATATTACATACAGGTACAAGTTTGATACATTTTACACAAATTGCCGTGGATGTGGGAGGAGTGACCACACTGAGATCTTGAACACAGCTGGCACCCACAGAGGTTCCCCAAGCATAAGCATTACTCCATTTCCAATGACTTACATTAGTTTTTCCCATTTTTCTCTTAGATTAAAAGAATTAAGCAATGCTCTCTGCTTTCTTGACAGGAAACAAAATGATAAACTTTGAAGTTACAATGAAATACTTAGAGGCTCATGACTCTGCCGCTGCACTTGATGAAGCCACAGATCTAGGAGCAGGGGCTTCCTATCGACAGAGCTCCACACCTTGTCTCTCCTGCACACTGTGTCCTTGTTAGCGACTTATAAGCATAATTAACTGCATACCTGTTCTGATGCTGTAAGTGGCCTCCTTGTGCATGCAGTTAAACTCACTGGCAAATAGAGCCAATCAAGGTTTATGGGGCTTGAATTTGGTCCCAAGCAAATTAGAATTTGAAAAGGTTGTGAAATACACGTGGAGTCAGTTTTAGGCTAAAAATGAGTTGCTCATCAATCTAAGAGACTTGGTGTTAATTGCTTAATCCATTCTGGTACTCCTAAGCGTCACAGTCTGATATGCAATGAAAGCTGTTTATGTTGGTTCACTGCTTGGGGAGTGAGGTGGGAGGATAAGCCTCTTGTTTCTACACCCTTCACAGAAGAGCACTTCTGTCTCTACTTATCCAAATCAACAGTAAAGTGAAGCCTCTTTTACCTTACTTAGCTATGCCAAAAATAAAGTCTAGAATATCCACTGTCTGCGTATGACTGACAAGGTGAACATGCTTGTGACACAAGGTTCTACCATATTTTCTGGCAGGGATGCTGTAGTTTGAGAGCCTAGCTACGAACTCCACATTTGCTTCCCTTTGGGTGACCTGCTTACCCTCTCTGCCTCATTGCTCTCACCTTTAACACGGAAACAAAATGCAATTTTTTCCGCCCTCTCTCTCATAGCCTTGGGTGAGTTTAAAGGTGCTTAGGTAATTTTCCTAGAGAAGTGGCCAGCAAGTCACACTTAAAATGCAAAGGTGTGTTGTTAGTGGTACCTGTTTTAATCAGTTGTTTATACCACTCAGTGAAGCACTTCCTGGTGCACTGCCCTGCCTCCCTCCAAAGCACAGATTACAGGCAGACCCGTGTGCAGCTCTGTTGGGTCCTCACAGCCGATGGACAAGTCACCATTCTTTCTGGCTATAGCCTCAAAGCTTGTACCCAGGGCAACCCTATCAAGCCAGGTGCAGTTGCATTTCCTTGTAAAGCTGATTAAGAGAGTCCAATAAATAATGGAAGGCATAAAAAACAAGACATTTAATCAATGTGACCGCAGTGTGAAAGAGAATAAGAGTTCTAAAGGAGATGCCCTACCTCATGCCCATCTTCAGAGTCCTGATATGAATTTAAGGTTGAAATGGGGGTGAGAGCTATATGTAGCTAAATAGCCCCAATCAAGGTCTGATCCTGCCTATCACTGACCCATCATTGGCCTATCACTGTCAGGGTTCAGTCATACCCTGCAAGGTGGTCTGCCATGCTGTCCCACTGTGAAATCTTGTTCCTGAGATATAAGTTCTCCTTCTGACTGTCACTGGGCTTTGAAATGATTACGTTTTTACTGTAATTACTGGAGCAAGGATTAATATTCTTTTCTCTCATTTCTTATAAGGCAAAGGCTTACTATATAGTCTCCACTAGCCTGCTACATTGACTATGCTGGCATTAAACTCTCAGAGAGCTGTCTTCTTGTCTTCCAATTGTTGGTTTAATACTTTGTGAGTTTTTACTAGTAGTTGGAAATGCTATTTGTGTTGAAATGAATTAAGTTGTATGGCTTTATACTTAAATAATGTAAACTTAAATATTAAAACTTGTGAGGATAATACTAGAAGATTTGATTTCTATTCACAGTCCTTAAAATATAATTTTTAATTCATCCAAAAAGATTTATATCTTAAATTTAATAGAGTTCAATATTTGTGCTGTATATTCTAGTTATTTAAGTGTATGTCTTAGTAAAGACATTATAAAACATGCTTTGCTTCTAATAGGGTTTCAAAATTAAAGCAACCCAAACTCCACTTTACAAAACTGGCTTAAATGTTTTAGGAGAGGTGAACACATTGGAGGGTTCTACACCACTGGCCCCGAAGTCTAGACATGAGCAAGTAACATGATCAATACTTATCATATAGCAGATATCATTTCCATAAGATCATGGATAAACTGTTAGAATTCTTTCTTCCAACTTTTCTGCTGTACAAAACTGTGGTCTGGGTACTGCAACATTTGCTGCAATGCAGTACCAGGACCAAGAGATGCAGTGCAATATAGGACTCTCTCTCTCTGGTAAATCCCATATTCTTCTGCCTATTTAGCTATATAAACTAATCATGCATACAGGGTGGTAGCTATCCTTTGGTAATACATTTTATGGTATTTTGGCTGACACCACCCATAAGAAATGTATTTCCCTGTGGGAGAAGGAAAGACTTGAGGTGCCTCTGTATGTCATTCTTTCTTTGTTAGTAAGTTCATGTGTGTCATTCTTTTGTGGTTATTTTTTGAGGACTGGCTGAGAATCACACACTGTCAGTCAGATGTCATAATGTACCCGTAGGATCTGAAAGCACACTTTGGAAATGTTGGTTCAGGAAATGAACCAACTGAATGAAAGTGTTTAAATAAGCATTTTATGAAGAATGTTGCTTGTGTTATCTTCTGCAAAGCTACTTGGATTGAAAGTCTCAAATTCAAGTGTTAGAAAAAGAGAGCTTCTATTTGGTTATAGATGGATTCTTTCATATATCCATTTAATAGGGCTTGTATTTTCCATTAGGGACCAATACGTTCAATTCTAATATTTTGAGTAAAACAGACAACAACGGCAAGTGCAATGTTGAGAACACCTGTAATGCCAGCTATTAGGCTTGGGGTTGAAGGACTGTGCGTTCAAGGTCAGGCTAAGTGATGGGATCCTGATTTTTTTAAAGGAGAAAATTGTGAGAGAGGATGCTTGAAATGCTTTTACTGCCCAGACAGAGCAAAATGGTTTAATGATTTTTCTGCAGTTCAAAACCTCAAGTCACCCTTGGCTTCCCAGTAGGAATGGTTTTCCTGGAATATTTTAACAACATGGAATGCTTTCTGAACACAGATTACTCCACTTCAAAGCTGTGTCCTACGACTCTCTACTATTCTGCTTTCGTTGATTGGCTGGGTAAAATGAGGACCAACATTTTAGGATTTTTCTATCTTTTCAATGATTTCTCTAGGCAGAGAAGTTAGATGAGGCAAGACTGGAAGTATATTCAAAATGGTTTAGCTTTGTAAGCTGTTCTCTTTTCCTATCCCAATGTGTCATCTTATTTGCATCTGATTCAAAGCCGACCTTATAAAACCCTTTACTGTCTACAAAAAGGTCAAATTATTTTCTGTTATTTTATTCCTCACATTATTCTTTAATTTTATGTGGTGTATAGTTTTGAATGTTTAATGGAAAAGAATACTAAATGAAACTCCTACACCTAACAAAATCAGAATAATTCTCCTCAATATATATTTAAAATTCAATCCTTAAAAGATTGTTGATGATATTTTTAATGTATATACTGTAATTTAAAACCTTCTAATAAACTAATTTTTCATTTTTCAATAATACCAAATAATATTAATTACCAACAACACATGTAAATATTTTCTATGAAAAGGTTTTCCTTCCAACTTTCCGATTTTCACACTATAGTACAAAAGAAAAGCAGTAGCATCCATCAATTTTAAAATTTTCAGTTTTTCCCTGTCTTACTATCTTCATCAACATAAATTTCATTTCACTATTCCCACTATTAAATTTTAAAATTTAATTCTTGAAGTTTTTTGACTAAATGTGTCACATTACTCCCTGAATACTGTTATTTCTAATATTTTTAATGAGATGATTATACCATGAGCGCTATGATAAAGACTAAGAAAATTTATTTATTATCTCTTTGTTCAGTTTTCACAGTAGTTGGACATCATTTGGTAGTCAAAAATTTGCTCTACTTTCTAGTTTCTTTGAAAAGCCAAAATTGTATTTATTCCCATATAACTTTGTTTGGTTTCTGAAAGAACACACAAAAATTAGTAAGTTTCCTATACACAAATAATAACCACACCAAAAATAAATCAGAAAACAATTTCATTAACAATAATCTTAGAAATACCATAGTATAAATCTAAACTAGCAAGGGTAAAGCTTGTGCAATGAAACTTTCAAGCATTTAAAAAGAAAATTGAGGAAGATACCATAAAATCGGAAGGCACCCCACGTTCATGTGCTTGCAGGATTAGTATTGTGAAATCTATAAAAGCAATTTATAGCTTCAGTGCAATTCCCACAATAATCTCAGTCCAATTCTTCACAGAAATTTACAAAAAGAAATCTAAAGTCCAATATGTAAATATAAAAGACTTAAGGTAACCAATACAGTCCTGAACAAAAAAAAGGAAAGCTGTAGGTAATATTATCACAGACTTTGAGTTATACTACAATTATAGTAATAGAAACAGATGGTAGTTGCATAAAAAGACACAAATTGATAAAGGGAATAGAACTGATGATTCACATATAATTCCACAATCCTAAAGTTTCCTGATCTTTTTGACAAAAAGTCCAACAATACACACTAGGGAAAAAACAACACCCTCAAAAAAAGGCGACCTTCAAACTGGATGGTTACTTGTAGAAAAATTAAGCTAGAGTCTCATTTCTCTCCCCGAACAAACTCAACTACACATGGATCAAGGAATTCAACATAAAACTATGTTATCATAAATATTATATAGGAGAAAGTAAACATGCCTTGAATCTTCAGATATTTTTGCTTCATTCAGAATAAACATAGAAGTCAGGAAATTAGTAAGGGACCATAATGGAAGGATTTCAAAGGAAGGGGATAAAATGCAGTGCTATAAAAGTTTAAAGGCAAATTATTTCATAGGTAGTGTTCAGTGATGTGTGGTATGTGAAGTCAGGGTATAGGAGGAAATGTGGTGAGTGATAACTAACAAGTCATATAAAAATTACTACAGCAGTTCCTTAAAAAATATACATATACGCAAATAAGAAGTGTTAAATGGAGTTACCCTATAATGGGGAACAGTTTCCCTACTAGATGACATGGAATAGCGGTTAAAAAGCCTAGCAACAGGGGTGGATTACCTGGTTTAAAGTTGTTGACAGATAATGTCACAAGCCTCTTAATATTACAGACTATCGTTGATGGTCTAGGTTACATTCCTGAACTTGACAGTAGGATCTTATTGCTGAAGACACTGCACACTTGATAAAACATGAAGAAATCAAGCTGATATGTACATGGAATCTTCATTCCTAATGGCTAGCTTTCATGGAGATGGATTGTGCTGTGCATGTTATCAAAGGAGAAAAGAAATCCCCAGTCTTACCTAGCTTGAACCTTGCAATCAATAATGACTGCCTTAGGAAGAGACATTTCTACTGGTACAATAATGTCACAAGTGGCATAGGAGCAACCAACCCCTTTATGTTGAGTTTATGTCTACCCCACAAAATAAAGCCCATACCTGGGCACTGTTATTATGGAAAAGAACCTGTAGCTCGACTAGCTAGACCTGAGAGAAGAACCTACTATTATTACTGTGCTAAATGTACATAATATGAAACTGACTCCCAACAATTTGTTATATCCTTAGATTAGTGAATTTGTCAACTCTTGTTAGAGAAAATTCTATTTGCAGTAGATAATGATTAGTACTGAAATACAAGACTGGTAAAAGCGTAAAGAATTAGAAACTGTAGAATGTTAAGTTTTAAATGAAATGTATTTATTGAACCCTTCTTTCCAAATAATTAGGGGATGAATTCAAAAAACAGAAAGGAAATTTTGTATATCAATTTACACCATTTGAGACAGCATGCCAAAGACCCACACAAGCTCAAACCAGACAAAATTCTACAATGAAGAGGAGATGGGTGAAGTTTCACCCCGAACTAAGGAGATATTAACAAATGATAGCTAGTAGAAGAGGGAAAATAAAGTCAAATGACAAAGATTGTATAGGCAGAATAAATTGACCTTCACCATTTAAAAAGTCTAATAGGTCAATTAACTAAACCCATATTTTCCCAAACTCTTTGTACACTTTTACTTCCATTTTCCATTATATAATTATTTCCATTATTTTCCTATATATGATCAGACGCCTCACTATATACTGGAACTAAAGACTGAAGTGTGAAAGAAAATCAAGGTTTAGAAAATTACCACTTTTCCTCTACACTGCTAACATCTGGACTTATAAGTAGCAATTTATTTTATTGCTCATCATAAAGTAAAATTACAGGGAAGAGTGTGGCAATAAGATAGCACTGATTATATGTCATAGAAAATGAAAGACTGAGAAACAATTTAGATATATGTGTGACTGGGAGGGAATGAGAAAGGTAATATAGCTCAGGTATATTTTATTTTATTTACTTATTTATTAATACTTTTAATAAAATTTAGACATGATAAAATGCCCATTTCATGTGATCTAATCTTGAGAATAGTGTTGTATGAGGTACAGGCTTTGTTCCTAGCACTGAGAGGAACATGGCC
>JAQHUG010000177.1:2207628-2224051 GCA_028555095.1 Dicrostonyx torquatus
AAAAATTACTATGTTGAAGTAAAATCTAGAAAAGATAAAGCTTAAAAACATAAACATATGGTATTAATTACTATTGTCCTTAGTCTTGATTACAGAATCTCTAATATTAGGGATTTGTGTAAGAAGGCAATCATAAAAAAAATACGTCAATACTAAAACCATAACAACACATCTGTGATATGAAAAACTGACACCCCGGGTAAGAATTATTAAAATGAGAATGGCTTGCACAAGCTCATATATCTGAGTGCTTGGTCCCCAGTTGGGACTGTTTGGGAAAGATTAGGAAGCTGAAGGTGGTGTGTGCCACTAGGAAGGGATCAGGGGTTTCAGAAACTTACAGGATTCCCAGTTAGCTCTCTCTGCTTCCCACTTGCAGAACAAAATACAAGCTCTCCCCTACTGTTAAAGCATTAGAAGGTCTGACTGTAGCCATTCTCCCTGCCATTATGGTCATGGACACATCCTCTGAAACTGCAAGACCCCAGTCAACTCTCTGTGAGTTGATTTGGTTATGATCTCTTCACAGCAATAGAAAAGTAACTAAGACAGTTGATTTTTAAACCTAATATCTTAATAAAATAATACATGACCATCCATTAAACAATAATATATTTTAAATAATACTTATTTTCAGATTAAGAAATACATCAGAAAAATAGACCAACAAATGTAGAGTACAAATTGCATTTTTAAAGGTTGAAGACAATTTAAAAAACAGTTTATAGAATCAGACATGTATAAGGTAAAATTATATTTTAGCAAGAAAAGATTGTTATAAATCTATTTGACCATAACAAACATAACTGAGAAAAAATAAAAGGAAAAATTGTTAGAAATACAGGAAGATGAGAGAAATTAAGTTTTCAAATTTGAAAAAAAAACAAAATTAGAAGTAAAGTGAATATAACATAAGATACAACAAAGAAAGAAGGAAAGAAAAACAGAACGAGAAAATAATGACATTTGTTTTCTACAGACATCAGACTTGCACCTCTGTGTCAATAGCACATTTAGGGAATTTGATCAAGTGTTTGTATTTTCCTGATTTCCATATAGAATTTTCTTAATATGCAGTTTTAGTTTACTCATTGTGAGTTCTCAGAATTATTTCTACAGTATCTTGTGGATTTCACTGCTGTTAAAAAGAAGTCTGTTTTTCTGCTAATCACTCCTCTAAATAACCTTTCATGATGTCTATTTTGAAAATTTTTTATCTCTATCAATATTGTTTTCTAATTTTATCATATGGTAAAGCTTTTATTTTGATATTTCATTCTCAAATTGATGTCTTTTTTTTAACAATTCTGGAAATCTGTGAGAATTGAGCATTTTCTAAAACATTCTCATACCTTGGTTATGAGAAAAGCTCCAATTATTATTTTTAAAACATTCTTTTCTTTTTTATTTCATTTTGTTTTATTTATTTCTATACTATAGTTGAAGAAATTTTTTATAACCAGAATAATTTGCTGTTTAAACCCTCTTAAACATCCTTATGCATAGGGAAATGAAGACTGAGAGCACATCCTTCAGTAGCCACCAGTTCAACTAAACCATGTTTATCTCATATGCTACTCTTACCACCTGTGAACCAGTATGATGCAGTCTCTGGTATGGCAACAGTCTATGCATATTCGCACAGAATGATGTTTTGGGACATTGAAGACTGCCATTATTTTATGCCTAAATTACATTAGATATACCATATATCTTTCTAATTAATACTTTATTTTATTGATTTTCATTTTTTTTAATTATGACAAATTTCTAGGTACAATACTGAATATATATACTATATTGAGTAACATTGAATATATATGCGTGTATATATAGACATGTGTATGTGTGCATATATATATGTATTTACATATATAAAAGAATGAGACTATAGTAGGAAATTTGTCAAACATATAATCTATTCTATTATTTTTGGGGTTATATTTTTACATGATGACAGATATCTTCAGTCTTATCTATGCTTTCATGACATTTACAATACATACAGAAATACTGCAAAAATCTAGGGAAAAGAAGGCTGACATCACATTCAAAACATTCACTTACTTCATAACATTTCATTTGAGATAAATTTGATAGTTTTTATATAATGAAATTCGAGTGTTTAGTGACTTTATTATATCCACAGAATTCTTTTAGAAGAGTAGCTAACTATAGGGCACTTTTGTCTACCCAATATGAATAGTTGACAGTATATTGACAGTTACTACCAATTTCCTCAAAGTTCTTGGCTACCATATATCTACTACTATGATTTTGTCCATTAATGACATTTAATGAAAATGAATCATACAACATCCAGCCATTTTTGATGTCTTTTTCACCTAGCATGTTTGTAGATTAATTCATGCTGTAACACATCAGTACTTCACTTATTTTATTACTAATGGATTGTCTTTTATATGATGTGGTAAACTAATATTCCCCACTAAGATGTTCCTATTCTATTTCCTGGGACCTGCAAATGTGCCTGTAAGAGAAAATGAAGAATAATTCAAGTATTCTACATGTGAAGTCTCACAAAAGAGTAGAGGACCAACCGACAGTAGAATGCTTAATGAAACAGTAGATGTTTCGTGTGCATGAAGGTTAAAAACACTATTGGTGAGTGCTGCCAATGAAATGAATAAAACATCCATATTTTATAAAAATGTAAAATTATTTTTCTTTTATTAAAAATGTATGTTTTCTTTTAGCTGTTAAGGGAGTGATAGCCCTGTTTAACAGTTTAAGGTCCAAAATCTCATCTGAGACTCAAGGCAATCTCTGAATTTTAATCCCTTATAGAATTGTAATCAAAATGCAGATCACAAATCCCAAAACGCAATGGTACAGGATTTACATTACTGTTCCACAAGGAAGGAAAGGGAGCATTGTGAGAAAATACTGGACCAAAACAAAACTGGAAATCGACTAGGCAAATTCCAAACTCAGCATCTCCATACAATGACCCACAGCCAGACATGCAAAGAATGAGAGATCTTAGAACCCATAAATGGAATGTCTCCATCAAATCCTTCCACTCAAACTTCAGGTAACCCACTACAAAGGAGACAGAAAGATTGTAAGAGACAGAGGGGATGGAAGACATCAAGAAAACCAGGCCCTCAAAATCAGTATTAGCAAAGCTCATGTGAACTTACAGAGACAGTTGCAACATGAACAAGCCCTACATGGGTCTGTGCCAGTTCTTCTGTGCTTATATTATGGTTATATGGGATTCCAGAGTGTGTGAACAAGTGGGCAGCTCGGACTTTCTAGCCTCTACTCTCCAGAGAACTCCAACAACACCTCTGCCCCATGCCACGTGGCTGGGAAAGAGGGGGACTCAACTAAATGAAGCCCATGTTTTCCAGTCTAGGCCTAAGAGAGGACTCCAACAATGCCTCTGCACCAAACTCTGGCACCAGGCTGTTGGGCACTATCTTGATCTTGGTGGGATGAGGCAGCATGGTCCTTCTCAGAACCATGACAGACTGAGTCAGACAAGGGGACCAACACTCAGGCCTGGGGCAGTCTGCCTTGGTCTCCAAGAAGAAAATATGGGCCCGCCCCACACCTTGCAGTACCAGTCAGACAGGCAAATGTGTGGTATGGTATGAGAGAGTAAAAGGCAGAATAGTTCATGCACTGTGGACAGATGCACAACCGGCTGAAGAGGAGAAAGAAGTGTCCAGTGGACTGAGGTGGGTGACTCTCAGAGTCATGGTGTTGTCTGGGCATGGGCTTCTGCTGGGGCCCATGTCTGTGTTCATGCAGCCCCCATCTCTATTGATGTCCTTGGCTCCTAGTACCACCGAAGGCCAAGAAGATAGGGTTGCACAGAGTTGACCTTGCCCATCACTGTCTACAACACTAGGGAGAATTGATCTTGACCCTCACTGACTGAAGCACTGGGGAGAAAGGATACTTACCTAACATGTGGTGGTGTGGTTAGGGTAGAGATGCCCTCCCAATCCCCTGCCCCTGTGGAGAGATGGCCTTGTGGCCATAAGAGTGGGAGAGCTGCCCCTGCCTATTACCAGCTGCAGCACTTGGGAGAGTGGTCTCTGCACCTTGCCTAGGCAGCATAATAGAACTGGCCCTGGTGGTTCAGGTATGGGAAGCCCAACTCAAAGCAATAGAGCAGGGCCCATCCCTTGCTCATTGCTGCAAGAGGTGATTAGACAGAGCAATGTTAGAGCACTCAACCTGGTGATGAGGATGGAGAGAGCTGGAGAGCTGCAATTACCCAGGCCCAAGGCTAGGATTATGAGTTGGCCTGCTCCAACATCCACCCCATCTATAATCTCCAGGATCTTCATGACACAGGGCAACAGCAGGATATCCAAGAGGAGTCCCAGTGAGGACCCAGTGCAGCAGAAGCCAGAGGCTTTGAACCAGACCAATGACTCTTTGTGATGAACTCTTGCAAGTGAAGATATATGGGCAAAAGGGTTTACTGTATGACTCTCTGCGACACACAACAGCTTCCATGACAAGATTTTTCCTTTATTTGCTTTGTTTTATTTTCTTCTCTTAAATTTTATTTTACTTTGGGGTGAGTGTTGCAAAGACAGACGACAGATATGAAAAGATGAGGAAATAAATGGGATCAAGATGCATGATGTGAAGGACACAAAAAATAAATAAAAAGAAGATTAAAAAGGGTGTGTGAATGAATGACCAAACAAGCAAATGAATGAATACCTAATCACCAGGGTAAAGGTTCACAACTCCACTGTTATTTCTATCTGCTGAGAGAGGGAAAATCAGTTTTCTTAATGGGATGAGAAAACTATCAACTGCTCCAAAGCAGGTCTCATGTTCAGTAGTTAACCAACAAATTATGGGCTCCACAGTTTTGTGTATGTTTTTATTTGATTACAGTTTCTTTTTTATNAAAAAAAAGAGTCAAAGGAAAAGCTTTAAAAACACATATAGATGCAGAGAAATACACATCTGCACACAAAGGAATCCCATAAAAATAAAGAGCTGGAAGCAGTGATATATATCCAGAATACTTTTAAGGTTAAAATAAACACCTGTCACAACATTGTGAGTCAAAGAACCTCCAAAGATGGCTTGGGTGTGTTCATTTCGTTTTGGCCAACTACTGCTGGACATAGTCTACCCTTAAGAGTGATGTGTTTCTTCTTTGGAGAAAGCTAATTTTTCAGTTGTAGATGATTGTCAATTGCAATATCAATTGAACATAGTTACTGGGTTAGGGATAGGGCATATGCCCACTTCTTTAAGTTCTAGAACCCTATCTGAAAACACTAAAATATAAAAAATCAGATTATTCATAAAAATATCAATATGAGAAGCACTATGGAAATTGGCTTAAATTATTTAAATAAATAAATGTTGTGCATAGCTTTAACATAATAAAAGACAACAACTAGGTATAGAATGAATGTACTAAAACATAATAAAGGCCATGATTAGTTATATTTTGTTTTTGTGATAAAATACTATGATAAAAGGCAGCTTACATAAGAGTTTATTTTGGCTTATGGTTCCAGGGAGCTAGATGTCCATAAGGAAGAGGAGGGCATGACAACAGGAAGCCAAGAGATGACATCTCAATTATAATCAGAATACAGAAAGGATGGACTGACAGTGGATGAGGCTATAAGCTCCGAAAGCCCACTCACAGTGAGATCCTCCCTTCAACAAGCTCATTGTTCTCAGAGTTCTGTATCCTCCCAAACAGAGCCAGACAGTGGAGACCAATGTTCAGATTCATTAATGACAAATTACAAGGGACATTTCTCATTCAAACAACATGACAAATCCAAGTTATTGTCAAACAGAAAGGAGAATTAAGCTTCCATCTAGCAACTGGAGCAAGGGAAGGGTGTCAACTCTTATTAGACAAGTGTTCTAAATGAAACGTTTGAATGGGATTTCAACAGAACAAATCAAACTAGCCTCTTCAGAGACTTCAGACTCATTTTGTTCCATTAACAGTATCCTGATACTGCTCCATTTAAACCAATGTGGAGGGAAAGAATAGCAACATGTTGAAAATTCTACAAAATTCAGCTTTCGCCAGAATCAGGTAGTATTTCCACAAAATACTCCTCAGAAGACCTTTGCTAATTTTAAAACCCTGAAAAATATATGGCCTCATAAAAAATAATTTGGCAATATTTCTCCTGTTTCTATTTTGTGGAATAATTTGAGGAGTGTTGGTATTAGTTCTTCTTTGAAAGTCTGATAGGATTCTGTACTAATATCATCTGGCCCTGGGATTGTTTTTATTGGGAGACTTTTAATAACTGCTTCTATTTCCTTAAAGGTTATAGGTCTATTTACATTGTTTCTGATCTTTAATTTTTGTACATGCTATCTATCAAGAAATTTTTCCATTTGTTTTAGATTTTCCAATTCTGGGGAGTACAAGTTTCTGAAATATGACCTAATGATTGTCTGAATATCCTCTGTGACTGTTGTTATGTCCCCTTTTCATCTCTGATTTTGTTAATTTGGATATTCTCACGGCAGGTTAGTTAGTTTAGATAAGGATTTGTCTTATCGAGTCTTTGTATATTCTCTCTGTTTTGATTTTATTGATTTCAGCTGTCAGTTTAATTATTTCCTTCCGTCTATTCCTCTTCTGTGTGTTTGCTTCTTTTAGTTCTAGAGCGTCCAGGTTCACTGTAAAGTCGCTAGTGTGAGATTTCTCCGATTTCTTTACACAGACACATAGAGCTATGAACCTTCCTCTTAGTTAACTTTCACTGTGTCCCATAAGTGTGGGTATGTTGTGCCCACACATTTTCATTGAATTCTAGGAAGTCTTTAATTTCTTTTTTCATTTCTTCCTTAACCTTGAGTTTCATTGCCACTTAATATGAAGTGTTTCTTTGATATTCATGGGAGGCCTTTCCCTTTCTAAAAGAATCGGAGGAAGACTGGATTGGCAGGGGCAAGGGGGAGGTGGGAGAAGGGAATGGAAGGAGAGGAAGGAGAGGAAACTGAAGTCTGAGTGTAAACTAAGTAGGTTAATTAAATTAATAAAAAATTTAAATTTGCTTTAAGAAAATGAATGACAAAAAAGGAAGAAAAAATTATTAAAATCACTGTTCTACAAAAAAAATTGGTTTGGCTTTCACTCACATTCTCTCCAACACTCTCATTGTTTTCAGGGAGGTAAATCTTCGGCCCTATTAGAAGCTCCTGGAAAATATCTACACAAATCAAGTCAATATGGAATCTCTCCTTGGCCCCTTTTAGTTTTGCTTTTTCACTATAGCCATAATATACAGTTGATATAACAGGAAGTTATATCACTCCAGAAGTGAGGCTGCGGTTCTGCTTTCATGGTTCATCTGGGTTAACCTTTCTTGGGAACTTACTCTTTAAGTCTTCTGCAAGTGATTCATTTTCATGTCTCTGAGTCATGTACTTCTAACCTGAAATGCTGGAACACACTTTTCCTAATGAGACACTGGATGAGGAAGTCTTTATAAATGGGCACTCTGTGTAATGAAATTATAGCAGATTATGAAATCTGTGTTCTATCTAGCGCATGTATGTGTACCCACAGGTTTGGGTCATTTCAGAAAACTTCCTGTTATATCAACTGTATATTATGGCTATAGTGAAAAAGCAAAACTAAAAGGGGCCAAGGAGAGATTCCATATTGACTTGATTTGTGTAGATATTTTCCAGGAGCTTCTAATTAATTTCATTTTAATATCAAGAAAACCCAGAAATATTTGAGATAATATTTTATTATTGACTAGGGCTGTTATACACATTTGGGAATGCACAATATAATTGTCATATAATATATCATCTTCCCAATTGTAATAGATGGTCTGATGGACCATTTTATGCAAATCTGCTGTATATTTCAAAGATCTGAACATTTTCAGGCTTAAAAACTGTTATAAGTTTATCAGTATGACAAGTTTACGAATATAGAAAAATAAGATTCTTTACCATGAAATTCTAAATTTAAAAACACTTAGAAACCACAGAATTACAAATTTCTTAATAGACACATAAAATGTATGATACACAAAAGGTCTCTCTCTCTCTCTCTCACACACACACACATATGAAAAGCTCTCATAATCATTAAGCCTGAAATCTAAAACGAAGTCTTAAAATTTTCTCCTATACTTGCAAAATTTTGAAAAATTTCCCAGACTGATGACGTATGTAACCTATATTTATAGTCAATTCACAGTCCAAAGGGCCTCTCCTGGGGCCCCCAGATTGTGCTCCAAGGCCTGAAAGTCTATTTGGTCTTTACCATGCCAGTTTACTTAATATTCCATTTCACCTTGTTTTCTTTTGTTTTTGCTTTTATTATCCAGGTGCCAAAGAGTCCTTCCCCTTACTTCATCTGGCAGTTATACAAATGGAACCACTGCCACATTCCTGAGGTCCCTTTCATACACTCACTGTAGAGGTCTCTCAACTGACACATCCAATGACTCCGTGCAGCGGGAAGCAGCAAGATCAGTCATTGTCCAAATTCCCTGACAGCATTTAGAGTCACTTCTTCATGGAATGAATGAGGACAGTAAGTTAAAACTTATCAGATAGTTTAAGAGCTTGGACCTCAATTCATGTTTGTTTGTTGTTGTTTCTGTTTGTTTGTTTTTTGGTAAAGACCCACAATGCCCTTGGCTCCATTTATTCTGGGTAGAGGCAGTAAATGCCAGAGTATCTGGGGCCTCTTCTCCTTTGTCAGGTTGCTAAATGATTTAAAAACTTCAACTCTGGTAGGGAAATGTAAGGATTGACAGCCTTGGTGGAAATCCAGAATGAACACCACCACCTTGTTTAACTTTGGACTATACCTCAGTTCCTACTAACAGTAGAAAAGGAAGCTTTTCTACTGGCTTTCTGTAGAACCTCTAAGGCACAGCGACTTCTTCATGATCAAAATTATAGAATCTGAGTTCTATCTCATACCCTGGGTAGAGACATGAAGTTCTAAATTACCTCAAAATAGTATGTTATTTTCCCCTTTTAAGAGTTAATCCCTCTGAGTCTGGTGTGTGTGTGTGTGTGTGTGTGTGTGTGTGTGTGTACATAGGTAAATTTCATATCTTAATTTCTTTCAAGAGTATTTTACAAACATCTGACATATATGGTTGCATATATGTGTATGTTCGAGCTTCTAAAAAAAAGCACTATAGCAGTATAGTTAAGTCAACACTGAAGTCTTCCTCATATTTTTTTTTACCAAGCAACCAAGCATAATGTAATAACTGAATTAGCAATCATTACAAACACTAAAAATATTATATTTCATATACACACACATAGATATGGAATATATATATTTCCATGTAGGCATGTATTTCTAAATGTTTGGATTACATTTTTCATTGTGTTTAAATTGTAGGTTGTAACCCATATGGGTCACAAAATAAATTTAATGTATTTCTGTAATTTTTATATCAGAAAGAAAGTATAATAGGATAAATTATACCATAACATACAACAGGAATTCATAAAATATATGAAAGCTTTGTTTTGATTATGTAAGAAAATATATTCATAGGTATACTAAGATCATGGTAAAATAAATTTGTCTGTGGCAAATCAAAGTTTTAAAATATTAATATACTTGGGATGACTTATTGAATTCATTTTTCATTTTATTTTGCTAATTGAGCAAAACTGAAAAATATTCTTGTGAAATCTTTTAAGATTCTAAATAAAAAATAATGAATGGTGCCTAAGACTTAATAGATTTTTTAATTAATTAATACACAGGATTCAGTTATAGACTGAACTAAACAGAAGATGCCAAATTATCTACTTGGAAATCATTTATAATATATTTATAACTGAGGTTGCATAGGTATAATTTTACTTCAAGAAATGCATTGGGTAACTGTTGAATTGGCAAGAGAGATTGGAATTCATTGAGATATTTCTGAGATGTGTTTAAATGTTATAGATCTCGCTCTTTTCTGGATTTCCCAGATTGAGCCTCACAAACAGCAAAGTCCCTTGGAACACCCCGAGGTGGTGCAGTAAATCTCATGTACGGGAACCAGCACAAACACCATCACAAGTTTCTTGAAATGGTGGAATTGAAGGTCAGCCTGAAGAACACACATGTCAGAAGGACTAATGCTTCTTGGGCAACGCCAGGCCTAAGTCACTCCTAGTTCCATGTCCTAGTGTGCATCCTGGCAGATGAGAGGCAGTGTGATGAGACCAAAGCCGTTGATAGACCCCGCAAGAATTTCGAGGCGCTGAAAAAGCTTAATAAGAACAAGAAGTTGTTCAAAAAGAGTTGGCTGAGAAGTACAACACCTTTTGGGCCTTCAAGTCTCTGATTAAGCACAACTCATGTATCCTAGGTCTAAGCCTAAAAAAAACCTGGCCAGTTCCCTTCTTTTGACACACAGTTAGGGAAAACATGGTGGCCAAAGATCGAAAGCCACGATCAAATCCCAGATTTGAAGAAGATGCTGCGTTTGGTTGTTACTGTTGGTCACATGAAGACGACAGATGAGACACTGGTCTACAACACCCCCACCTGGCTGTCAATTTCTTGCTGTCCTTGTTCAACAAGAACTGGCAAAATATTTTGGTTTTATATACCAAGAACACCACTGGCAAGCCCCAGGGCCTGGGCTAGGATGACCCAATAAACCTTAGTGTTACAAATAAAATTGGGCTGGAGAGGTGGTCCCAGGCACTTTTAATCCCAGCATTTGAGAGGCAGAGGCAGGTGGATCTCTGTTAGTTCGAGGCCAGCCTGGTCTATGGAGCAAGTCCCAGGGCAGGAAGGGCTGTTACTCAGAGAAACCCTGTATCAGAAATCCAAAACACAAATAAAATAAAATATATAGTTACATAAATGACATGTATCATAATATAGCATGTGTAGGTCTCTTCAAACCTTAAGTCCCTGCATTGGAAAACAATAGTATGACATATGACTAAACTGTATTGTTCGTTTGTTTATCAGATGCTTCTGATTTGATTAATGCATCAACACCAACCGTGGTTCAGGAGATAGAATACTGTGCATGGCAGGAGATATTTTGATCTTCACAGAACTCTTACAATCAGAAAAAAAATGAAATAATAAATATAATAAATAGTGAATCTTAATCAAATCCTAGGAAAAAATCAGAAGAGCATAATGATAAAGTGTGTCAGACAGGGACAGAGTGAAGGATCTTTCTTCTAGAATCACATCTTTGTGGATGCAGCATCTGCTTAGCTCTGAAAAGTGAAAGTCTTTCAAAGATCCTGGATTAAGTCAGAAGTCGTTAAGAACTCTGCAACAGGAGTGAGTTTGTACAGGTCCAAGATGAGGATGAAGAAACTGGAACTAATTATGTGAAGATAAGTGATGAAAGAAGAGATTTAATAAGATGCTGGATGCCAAATCAGTCAGCATATCATAAGCTAGTGAAATGTGTGTGGAATTTTGTTGTGGTCCATTTGATAGCTATTGAAGCATTAGAACAAAAGAAACACAATCATATCTTAATGCTTTAAATTAATATTATTTAACATTTATATGTAAATATTCAAAAATTAGTCTGGCAAAAACAAAGGAAGAATCCAAAGAAACACTGAGATGATTTTCCATTGCATACTTTTTTGTTTGTTTGCTTTCATTGTGTTGGTAGATAAGCTGTAAGACCATCAAATATCTGCAAGATAATATTTGTAATTATTATCATAAAACATGTATTCAGAATCTGTTCCACGATTGACAATATACTAAACATGTTACACACACTAACTCATACATTTCTGGTCATGACACTAAAATCAAATAAACACAATATTTAAAATGAGTTTAAGTTGTTTCTGAAGGTGTAGAATGGTTTAGGACAAAATTATCCTTTCTAGTTTTTGAGATATGAACTAGGGAATTGCTATATTATGAAAAAAGCATGGAATGTGATGGAATATTCAACTATTAAAACTACATGAAAATAGGAGTTAAGCTAGAATTAAAGGAATAAACCAAATTTATAATTAAAAGAGCTGTCAAATAATATAAAATTAAATATAAGATAATGGGGTGAGAGAGATGACTCAGCAGTTGGAAGCACTTGTACTCACAGAACAGAAGATCCACATGGTGCATATACATATTTGCAGACAAAATATTCATATACATTTTATAAGTGTTTATATCATTTTTCCTAAAATCTCTCAGTGGCTTTCCAAT
Organism: Dicrostonyx torquatus; assembly: GCA_028555095.1. Lineage (NCBI taxonomy): Eukaryota > Metazoa > Chordata > Mammalia > Rodentia > Cricetidae > Dicrostonyx > Dicrostonyx torquatus. The sequence goes on from JAQHUG010000177.1 coordinate 2,219,813, forward strand.
GTTACAGAACAACATATGCAAAGCCTTGTGTGATGTTACCCTCTCTTCATTTCAGATCTCTTCTCCTAATGTCTCGTCCTTTACCTGGAGAAGTTCAGCAGCAGGGGCTCCTTTGTGTTTTTTTTTTCAATGCTACAGACAGGACCATTCAGGTGTTTCTCATTCACCATTCTCTCTTCCTAGAAAGTTTCTAGGAAGTGTCATTTACATTATTCTTTAATTTATTCTGATCTCTTCTAGGGAAGACTATCACAGATATTGTCTTTCTTGAAACCAGCTTAAATAATGATTTTTTCCCCATATTCCACCCATTAATGTGCTTCTCTCTTCTTCAATCATGTATACACATTTTTGTTAAGTGTTTATAGACTGTCTCAAAAATATGCTTCTGGTATCGTTGCAATATGCCTATCACCTGCACTCATTCCAGGCACAGAGTCAACAGTAAGTAAATGTCTTCGGATGAATAAACCAATGAATGCTACAAAACAGATGGGCAAGCAATCTTTTTTTTTTTTTTGTCACTAAGCAGACTTTCTATACACTGGCTTCACAGCTCTGTTCCATGCAGAGCCAGGAATGCTGATTTAGTTGTCTACTTTCCTTGTCTTTTTTGTTCTCCTGAACATGGCTGGAAACTTCCATATTCCCCACATATTGTTTGACTTTAGTTCACGATTTCCTTTTCACACTTTTCCTTCATTCAAATTAGAGGCTTTAACTATTTTTCAAATCTTTCCAGTTGTTAACTTATGAAATTATTCACATTAAAGGCAGTCAACTGGTGGATAAGGCTTTAGTAATGCTGCTTAAACGCAATTATTGAGCATCTACCTATGTCCCTAAGTGTCCTCCATGTATCTCATTAGATCGATTTCAAAAACCAATCCCCTACTGCTATCAGAATAACTTAGTACATTGAACAATAAAATATTTTAAGTTTATTAAAGTTTAAGGTTAGCAACTTGTATTCCTTTTTGAGGTGTAAATTAAAAAATATAAATACAAAACAAAAACAAGCTGATGAAGACAGGTAGGAAAAAGTAAACTACGGCCTTTACCGAGACAGTGTTACAAAGCAAAGGACTCTGAAGTGCAGACTTTCAAAGAGTGCTTTTCTTTTCTTCCACCCCTCTTGAATGAAGAACGTAGAAATACCTTTAAAGCTTTCGTGTTTTACTAGAGGTTTATGCTCAGGGAATGTTTCTGAGCTGAATAAGCTAAAAGCAGTGTTCTTCTGAAGGTATGTGATACCTAGAAGCTTGAAGCTTTTCAGACATGTCCAACCTGCTGTCATTGCGTGACAAACGTCATCTACAATGGTCATCCTCAGAAACCTCATTGTCAAATTAGAAAACATTAAGAGAGTTAAGGTTGCTATTTTGTGTTAAGCTTCATTCAGATTGTCTTCAGGGGAGCATGACTACAGGCCACAGGTTGGATGTGTCTACTAGGTTTTACTCAGAAAACAAATTCATTCATATTTTTCATGAGATGGCTCAGTGTTAAAGAATGCAAAGTGCTCTTACAGAGAACCTGAGTTCAGTCCCCAGCACCCATGGTGAATTTCTCACAACTGCATATAACTCCATCTGGAGGGGATCTGACCCCTTCCTCTGACCCAATGGCTACCCATACATGATGCATACAGAGAGAAACACATGCATATACTTAAGCATAAATAAAAGCAAAAATATGTATTTTAAAAGAATTTGCTTAAGTTTACTTTCAAAGCACATGTCATTATATATTGTTTGAAGCTATCACAAAAGCACAATGACCTTGTTCACCATGCAAATCTGTTCCATTATCATGGTTAAATATAGTACTTTCCATTTCTATGGCTTTAAGCTGAATTTTTCAGATTTGTTATTTAGGACGCTGGGAGTGCAAAGTCAATACACTATTATAGTTAGTTTCTGGTAAGGACAGTCTTTCTGGCTGGTAGGCAACTTCCATCTCACTCTGTGTCCTATTCTCTTGTATGTATACACAGAGAGAAAAATGATTCCCTCTCATTGTGACCTCACTCTATGACTCACTGGCCCTAATTACCCTCTTTCTTTCTAGTACAGTGACAGTGGGAGTTTTATATTTACCATGTAATTGTAGATGGACACAGTTCAATGTCTAGAACTCAGAAAGTAAAAGTCAGTTTGTGGGGTTAGACAGAGGAAGGGCTAGACTTGGTTTCTGTTTTCCTGGAAATAAAATTCTTTCTATTCTTTTTATGCTGTTTGCATTTATATGAAGCATAAATGTAGAAATTTACCCTTGTTATCTTTTATCACTTTGAATTTTAACATTTTGCACTTGTGATTGCATTGAAGCAATCAGTTTAGAGAAAATTAGATTTCTCAGACTATTATCCTAAGACTAGCTGTTTCAAAGATCCTTAAGAGTTAACTCCTCTGTTCTATCTCAAGGAGGAAGGAACACCTCTAAATGCAAAATACTGTCCCTGACTTCTAAGGCCACATACCAAAGTGTGAAAATGTTTCAGAATCCTTGGCTCAATGGAAAATGTAAGCATAAACAAAATGGGAAAGCAACTTGCATGCTAAAGCTGAATTAGCATTTTACATAATGATCAGCATGTTAATAGCTCAGTGAATCCATCTTGGAGACAAGCATAATGTTTACCCTCAAACCAGACCCTCTGAAAGAGTGTGTTCCTTTTATCACTGTTCATGAAAGGGTGGTATTATGGAGAATGGAAAATTAAGCCCATTAACCACGAATGTGCTCAGTGCTTCAGACCCACACCTGTCTCATTCTCACATCTGACAAATGTGTATACAAAATGCCTACCAAACAAGCCAGATGTTCTTTACCAGAAACTCCAAAAGAATTATGAGGAGTCATGAGCACCTGCTCTCAATGCTTTGATGTCAGAGCCTCAAGATCCAAGCTTGTGTTTAACAGAAGTTTAGCACTAAAGACACTTAGGGATGAAATTCTTGAAAGATACCTTGCTTGTCTCCATTAAGCCTCCCAGATGACAAAGAAAGCAGCACAATGACACAAGTCCAAAATGACAGGCATGTCGAGCCAGTCATCTGTAGTGAACTGATTCATCTTGGAGTTAGTCACTACACGTTATTTGCTTTGCACATTTCTCAAAACTCTGCTTATTAGAAGGACCTGGAAATGTGTGGAAAATGTGAATAAACTTTAGTAACTGGATATGCAATAATGAAGCATAAGTATTATGAAATGCATATGGAACTTATGGAGCCATAAAAATACTGATGTGGATAGCAACCCTTACTTGCCTATTTATATAGGAAGGCAGAAACAGTATCAAGCAGTTTTGTGTCAACATCATAATGCTATGTGTTAAATAACAAAGATGATATATTCAGAAACTCTCTCTCTCTCTCTCTCTCTCTCTCTCTGTGTGTGTGTGTGTGTGTGTGTGTGTGTGTGTGTGTGTGTGAAGCATGATCTTATACATTCATGTATATAGCTTTCTTTTTTCCCCAATGTGTCTTTGTGGAGATATAGCTCTGTGGAGACCTAGAGAAATGAAAGTGGATTTGGGATTTTTGCAGAAGGGATGTGAAATGAAAGAAAAGTCTTCATATTACAAAAAAAATCACTTTTCTATAGACTTTGCATACTTGAAAAATAGGGCAACTTTCGAAAAGAATTTTCTAAGTGTTCACTCTCATTTAGTATATTGAAGCCATAACAAATTAGTTTGGTATAAATGAAATGTTGGGCAGGCAAGAGATAGTAGATAAAAGGAATTCCTAACCTATTTAGCTTTGGGAGACTGTGTAGAGAGAATTCCGACAGGAGTTGGGTGATGGATGTCAGAGATGCAGACTGTCAAATGTATTCCCTGATTGTCACTGTTCTGAATAAGAAGGTAAAGATGTTTCAAGGACAAAGAAGCAAAAAACCTACCAGGAACCAGAAAGACAGCCCTGTGTTTATTTCTTATGGGTAAAATTCAATATATTACTTAGGGTTCAGTATGCCTTTGCTTAAATATCTCTTTAGGTCTGATTTGTTTTTAAGTATAAAACATAATTTAGTATGCCCCATGTACATTTTGACACCAATCAAGATTCAGTGTTAAGAACAGACCAAGTGAAAAGCTAATCAGAGACCGGGGCTGAATGAGCATATGACCTAACCGGACTCTCTGAATGTGACTGCCAATGGGGACTGACTGAGAAGCCAATGATAATGGCACTGGGACCTATCTCTTCTGCATGTATTGGCTATTTG
>JAQHUG010000177.1:2251232-2265471 GCA_028555095.1 Dicrostonyx torquatus
ATGGGAGAAGGGGAGGAAGTGTAAATTTTTTGAATGGAAAAATAAATTTCTTTATAAAAAATTAATTGTTCAATGGGCAAATAAAGAGCAATGAAACCTTAATTTTCAACTTACTCAGTTAGCATTTGTTTCATAGATTTTAAGAACTTCTAGGTTCTCTGTAGGCAAGATTTGCCCAAGTAAGTCTTTTTTTTGTAACCTCATAACTAGTTTCTCAAACCAACTCAACACATGTGTTAAGTAAGATTTATAGAAATCCGGCCACCTTCAGATCACTGGTGGAATTAGAATGTGCAAACTCTTTCTTTCAATCACTCCCTTATCTTGAGGAGTTAAAAAGCATTGCATTATTTATATATGAAGCTGATATTTTATTTCTAAGTTTTAGCCCTTTGTGTATACACACATTATCTTAGAGTCAATGAAGAGGGAAAGGATTAGGTAACAGAACTCCAAACATTTTACCACTCAGAAGCTTAACTGAGCTTCTGATAAACAACCTTAATGAAAAACATACTAGGAGAAAAATTACTAATCAAGAGGTCAAAAAATATTTACAAGACTAAGAAATTTGATTGTAGCAAGATATACCTTGTAAACATTCTCAGTCATCTTTGCAAATTCTGATGCATGTAGAAAAGAGACTGGCAGTAGATAATGGGGTAAAGGGAGTACTTAATTCTTGGTTGAAGCTCTATTAAACAAAATCAAGACAAAAGAATGAAACATGAGAAAGAGGATAGGAAAAATGAAAGATAAAGAGATATATAGAGAAACAGCATACACATGCTTCATAATGTGTTATCAACAAATAATTAAGTACACATAAGTCTTCATATCAATTTTGGTTTTAATTCAATAAGACGGCACGAAATGAATTTCAGTCATGCTCTCTATTATTTTGGATTGCAGAGTGAAAAAAGAAAGTGAGAAGTGAAACAGTTAGGGACTCACTGGCATGTTCGGAGCTGTAAAACTCCTTCCTGCATCAAATACTCTCAAGTTAGTCCTAAATTCTTCTTTGCAAGTCTTCTACTACAGTTGCTGAGTTTAACGATCTTAACTGTAGAGTCAACTAATAAGAAAATGATGAGCTCCACTTAAGGGAAAGTAAAATACAGAGGAGATTGTCACATTTGGCTATTGTTTGCAATGCAGATTCTTCAGAGACTGTAGATGTATCATGTCCTTTTCTGAACAAAAGCAGCTTACATGAAGTAGAGTTCATTTTGTCTTACAGTTCCAGAAGCAGAATCCATAAAGGCAAGGAAGGCAAGGCCTCAGGATGCCAATTAAAAACTTAGTTGATCACATTTACTCACACAAGAAATCATAAGGACAAGCTGGAGGTAGAGCAATCTACAAACTTTCAAACTCAGACCACGTAATCTACCAAGGCTCCACATTGTGAAAGTTCTATAACCCACAAGCAGTGCCTTCAATTGAGAAGGACCAAGAATTCAAGTACATGGACCTATGGTAGGTGTTTCTCATTCAATACACTACAGTAGCACAAGAAAATATTTTATAATTATGCAAAAAAGGAAAAAAGAAAATTCTGAAAGAGGTTTGCATTGGAAACATTCTTTTATGGGTATTAAGATTTACTCAAAAGTTTTCCATAAATAGATGTTATTTTGAGGGTTTATTCAGTGAGTTCTTAATAAAGTCTAGCATCTTATAAAGCATCATTTTAAAACTTCTTTATAAATATTTGCATATCCCTTTCCAAAATATTTTAAAAATTTTAGTGCAAAGCTATCAGAATAAAGAACTAGTTTATTGATGGTCACAACGGAGTAAATTATTTATTAGTTCCGCATGTCAATTAAGTGATGTAATTCTATAATAAAAATTGTCATGGATTTGGTGGTTTACTCATGACAAATTCATCTTGCATATTGGAAATCACAAGTTCATAATCTGGGTGTCAGCAAAAATATAATCTTTGCAGATGTATAGAGAGAACTACCTTGTGTCATTGAGCTTACAGAGGGCATCTGCATTTCTTGTCTCTGCATACATATTACTAGGATCTTATTTCTCTTTACTTGAAAGAACTGTTTTTGCCTCTCTCACATAAGGGATCTTTTAATTCAAGTTGTCTTACTGAGATAATTCATAATACTCTCCCTATCTCTAAGTATCTTAGTACTGTAACTTAATCCGAGCCTCAAAATTTTCTTATCCACATAAGGTAACGTGCTCATAGATTTTATATGTGAAAATATGAATATCTTCAGAAAGCAATGATTCTCCCTAATCCCACACACCCTAGGATCATCAACAGTTCAGGTCTATCACTCATACAAATATGTTCATGCCATTCCCAAATCCCCAAATCTCAACCTCCTTTAATTCTAAATAAATTTAATTTAAATTTATTTTGCTAACTCAAAATATTTAAATTTAATAATCTAGCTATTTTAAGATACATACAGGTTAGTCTCTGGGTATAATTAATCTTGGGCAATATTCTTTTTATCTATGAGCCTGTAAAACAAGACAAAATATCTATTTCTAAATGCAAAGTCAAGATAGGCTTAGGACAACAGTTATAGAATGTTCCAGTCAAAGGACGTGGAAATGGAAATTTAAGAGAAGATGCCATAGCCAGAAGGCAGAACGACACAGTGACTTCTGAAGAAAGTCATGTGGTTTCTTACAAAATTGAACATACACTTGCCAATCGATCCAGCGGTCATGCTCTTTGATATTACCCAAGAGCTGAAAACATCTACAAAATTCTCATCTCTGGATGTTTTCAAAAGCTTTAGTTAATCATCATTAAAACTTTGAAGTAAACAAAATATTTTCTAATAGGATAGTAGGTAAGTGAGTGTTGACATCCGCGCAAGGGGATGATGCTTAGGCTGAAAGGCGATGAACAAGCATGAGATTAATATCAGTAAATGTTGCATGTTGGGAAAAAGTAGCAACCAATGTGAAAGGCCTACATACTGTGTGAATGCAAATAAATGACTTTATGGAAATAATAACACTAAGGGAAGAGTAAAAATACTTGACTCTTCTGGGGCATGTAACTGCATGAACATATAGGGCACAAAGAAACTGCAGAGTGGTGAAGCTATTGTGTAAAATTATGATAATAAATCTTATCACATATTTACTTGAACTGACAAAATGTAAGAGCAAGAGTAAATACTAATATAAACTGATAATTCTTTTTATAATATAAATTTAATAGGGGAAGAGGCTGTACATAAGTGGAAAGCAAAGGTATATGTTTTCTGGAAAGATCTGTCTCTTTCTAGTTTGTTTCCATTTGGATTTCTGGTAAGGGAACTATCCATCATATACTTAGTCCCTAATGATGTGGGATCCCCTCTGTATGCTGTGAATATGTTTTATTACTGTTAATAAAGAAACTGCTTTAGTTTATGACAGGACTAATACAACTAGGCAGAAAGAATATACTAAATGGAGAGAGAAAGAAGGCAGAATCAGATAATGCCAAGTAGCTGCTGAAGGAGAAGGATGCCAGAACCTTACTGATAAGCCACAGTCTTGTGGCAATACACAGATGAACATAAATGGGTTGCTAGAGCTAGCTAGAAATAAACCTGAGCTAATGAGTGAAGTCATTAATATATGTTTTATGTGATTATTAAAGTCTGGGCAGCCAAGAAATAAAAAAGCAGCCTCAGCTTACAGTCCCTTCAAAATGCCCTCTATATAACTTAATACCTGACTTTCTGTTCCATAGAGGCACAGACAAAGGCTTCCAATACATCTACATCTCAGAGACCCTATTTATAATGGTTGAAGCATTTCCTGTAGTACAGTGGGCTTCCTTGTCATGCCCTTCCTGACATTGATTTCTCAGTCATCATCTAGATGCCTCCTGTCTGTTCAAGGCAATATAGGCTTTCCTAAAATTCTTCTTAAAATTCTTCCAGCCCACATTCATTATCAACATCAAGTCATTTCACACTTTAAAGCATTTGGTATAGAAATACTCCACACTGAGTATCCTATCAAATGTCTATTTCCATTACTGCTTCAATAGAGTCCAAAGTGTTTGTCTTAAAATGTACTAATGGATTATATAATCAAGGAATAGGCAGGTCAGTGATGCTCTGGGATCTCTTTGTTTCTCCATGTCTTTTCTTACTCCTACAAAATGCCTAGATTGCCTATATTTTCTTGTCACTATTACTTGGAGTTCTATCATGCTTTATTGTCTGATTATGACCCCCTCAGCCTCCCTCATATAAGGGCCTTCTTTTTTTTCTTTTTTTTTTTGTTAAAAGAAAAATTTACATTTACTCTCCTTGTCCCAGGCCCTCCTGCTCCCCCAATACCCCACCTCCCTCCCCCTGCTTCCTTAAGAGGGGGCAGGGTACCCTGCCCTGTGGGAAGCCCGAGGCCCTCCCTCCTCCATCCCAACCTAAGAAGGTGTGAATCCATATAGAATAGGTTCCCAAAAAGCTAATACATGCAGAAGAGATAGGTTCCTGTGCCATTATCATTGGCTTCTCAGTCATTCCCCAATGGCAGCCACATACAGAGAGTCCGGTTTGGTCATATGCTTATTCAGTCCTGGCCCAGCTGGATTTGATGAGCTACCAATAGATCAGGCACACTGTCTCTGTTGGTGGGCCAGTCCCTCATGGTCCTGACTTCCTTGCTCATCTTCTCCCTCCTTCTGCTCTTCCACTGGACCTTGATAGCTCAGTCCCTTGCTCTGATGTGAATGTGGGTCTCTGGCTCTATCACCATCCATCGGGCAAAATTTCTATGGCAATGATCAAGATATTCATCAATGTAACTATGGGACAAGGTCAGTTCAGGCACCCTCTCCACTGCTGCCCAAGTACCTAGCTGGGAACATCCCTGTGGACACCTGGGATCCGCTCTAGAGACAAGTCTCCTGTCAAACCTAAAATGACTCCCTTAATGTAGATATTTTATTCCCTTCTTCAATATATAAGGACCTGCTTGATTGACTAAATTAAGCCCTCTGATTCAAAAAACTCCCCATATCAGGACCCTTAACCTAATCATATCTGCATAATCTCTTAGCATATAAGGTCACATATGCACAAGTTCCAGGGTTGAGGTCACTGATACTTTTAATCTCCCAGGGGCTAGGGAGATTAATATCTCTATGAGAGTTTACAACAAGAAAATTTGACTGCCCCTTTTTTGTGTTTTGTAAATATACCTACATTCTTCCTGATCTTTGAAGATTGCTCAGACATATTCCACTTTTCTATTGACACAAGTATCAAACAAATTTTACTTCTATTCATCCTATGGATTTGACTGCCCAAACCATCTAGATGAAAATTTCAAAACCTTCATCTAATGTGAGGCACCTGCATTTCTCAGATAAAGTTCTGCCTCTAGACTTGAAGACTATAGTAGAAAAGGAGAAGTATTCTCTGCTATTCATTGGGCTTTCTTTTACCCCTTCCTCTTGTGACCTTTGACTCTTCCAGAATCAGTGTGGAGACAGGATGGTTTATAGGTGAGAAAGTCCACTTGCTAACTGCTGTATCCTATGTTTTGATTGCTATTGGTAATCCAACAGATTTTCCAATATGGCAATGACTAATTGTTAGAGACTGCTTGTTGATTCCCTGCTGCTCAGCCCCAAAATAATCACATAGAAACTATATCATTTAAATCACTGCTTGGCCCATTAGCTCTAGCTTCTTATTATCTACTCTTACATATTAATTTAACCAATTTCTATTAATCTGTGTATCACCATGAAGTCGTAGACTACCAGCAAAGTTTCAGTGCATCTGTTTCAGACAGCGGCTTCCATGGCTTCTCTCTAACTCCTCCTTCTTTCTCCCAGCATTCTGTTTAGTTTTCCCCACCAAGCTCTATTCCCCTATAGCTCTTCTATAGGCCCAAAGCAGTTCCTTTATTAACCAATGATATTCACAGCATACAGAGGGGATCCCACATCAGCTAATTATGAAAAATATTCACAAAGTCCTTCAAGATTCTAAGGGCTCCTGTTTATACTATTTACTCCCTAATGTGAGCCACTGTCTGCTTTGCATTTTCTCATATCTTTCAGAATTTTGGATAAGAAGACCCTACCAAAAGATAGGCTCTACTCAGCCCACGAGACTGCTCCCTTGTATCAAACCCACTTAAAATCTTTACCAAACTTCTCTAATGTTATTATTTTGTCCATGGAAACTCTGAACCATTGCCTCCTCAAGTGGTTAGTATGCAGCTTGTCAAATTTCTTTTAGCTTTCTTTTCAAATACAATTTCTGACTGTTCCAACAAATCTCATCTCTTTGGCCTTTTCTGAACAAGAAATAAGTATGAAATTTTTAAGGGGTTGAACACACTCCAACTCAAATAACAACCTTCTGACATGTCATTTCTTCCAAATATTCTCTGGTAACAACATAATGCTGGCCTGCAAGATTCTACTACTCAGCTGGTGCTGAATGCACTTCTCTTCATCCCTACTGGCATTCAGCTCCCTGGAAATAGTGATCTTCAAGACAATTCAAAACAACATTGACCTGACAGATTTCTCTAAAGCAACACTGTGCTCTCTTATATTCAGGCTTTTTGCCTGGCCCTCTTATGTGCCATGTTTTCCTTTCTTCTTTAACAACATTGCCAATTTTCTTTGCTCTCCACATTTCACTGACAATTTTTAGAGACAATGCATTACTTGTTATTTTTATATATTTTAGGAAAATATGTGATGTGTGGAATTTATTGCTGAATATTTATAATTCTTATAAATGAGTTATACATCTTTGATTTTCAGAAAATAGAAATTTTTATAAAGGAGAAATTCATACTTTCTTTTCTTGGAAAGACTGCACATACACCACTGGTTGTACTGTAAAGTACTTAAGAAAGTGAAGCTCATATTTGATGCTCAGTGTCATTTCTCACCGCTTATTAAAATGCTCTAGCCTATTCTCTCCCTGAGGCTTGGTGCAGTAAGATATTTCTATAATTCTCTTCTGCATTCATTTATGGCAATTGCCCTTGTGTTTGACTGCCATGTTATGATGTTGAAAATTTGTTGAAAAGAACAAATGTCAAAGAAGTTGAGTGAGCATGAGCTTTTTAGGCAGCAGAAAGCCAAGCAGTCACTCAACTAACAATGTGAAGCAATTTGTATGTGAAGATACTTGTTCTGTGTGCAGTGATATAATAAATAAGGCAGGCAAAGATTTTGTTTCCATGTAGCTTGCAGATTATTGGAACTGTCGGTGAGACAATGGTAAAAGAAACATACAATTTATTATTGATGATACTCTGAAAAATAGTTTATTAGACAGTGATTAAGTTAATACAACTTCTGTGGTTATTTTTGGGTTCTGGGCAGCCAGACCAAACACGCGGCCTTCCTAGCAACAAGTTTTTGTGTGATGTTGGATATGAGTGGGTTCTATAGATGGCATACAGCTGGTCCCTTCTGTAACATGTACTGAAACTTGATTGCCATCATGGCATTTTAGTCAAGTAACCTTTTAGAGGTGATTAGGTCAAGAGCGACTTATGCTTCTCTCATAGGACTAGGGTAATATTTTTAGGAGTAAAGACTTCTCACCAGACTGAATGAGATATCATAAATATGAGTCATTATAAGAAAGACTATCCCCGGGTTTTGAATTCTCTTGTGCATTCATTTATGGCAATTGCCCTTGTGTTTGACTGCCATGTTATGATGTCCCACAGAATTCTCACTAGGAGGCAAGAAGTTACCAACATCACACTCTTGTGCTTCCTAGTTTCCCAAGACGTAAGCCAAATGACCTACAGTTTTTACTTATCACCCAGCACCAGGAATTCTGCAATAAAAAAATACAGACAGAGACATGGAGTGACTTACAACATTAAACTACTGCTCTCTGCAAGTCTCAGAAACAATAAAAACGTCAGACAAGTATCAAGGCTACTTGTAATTCTGACTTTCCCTTTACTTTGTGCCCATGTTTACTTCCATTTTGCCAGTCTTGTCTAAAACCTCTGAATTCAGCTAATCAAAACAAAACCCAGGCATGCAAATCTCTCACTGTGAATCCAGAATGGATTCCATGAACAGTCAACACTTTCTGTAGATATCCATACCATCTCTCTTGTATATTTTCTCCAACTGGACAGTGAATAACTTTTAGAATGTTCTAAATTTATTCAACTGTGCCAAGGATGGTTGCTGGACTCCCATCTCTACAAAGACTCATTATCATCAAGCTTTCATTCCTTTACATTAAGAATGAGTCTGCTTCTCTTTCTTATCTAACATAAATGCAATGTATACATACAAATATTAAAACAAAGAGTTAGAACAAATACATTTAATCATGCATAAAAGAAATAAAACAGTGCTTAAAACTGTTGTCAAATTCATAGCTGAAAAATTAAACACCAAAACAATTAACCATCTGTTTTAATGACATTGTATGCTTTATAATCTGAATTACAATTACGGGAACAGATTATATTCAAAATTAAAATACAAGAACCTATAAAATAATTTTAATGATTCTGGTAGAAGAATTCAAAATTATTCTACAAGAAAAAAGTCATTGACATAAAAACTTACATGAAGGTTTAAATGAGAATATTCCTGTGGTAGTATTTTATTTTCGCAGTGAAATTTTGGAGAATTCATAAAACTAAGTTAAAATCTAAATTTATAATCCAATTAATCTAAACCAAACACTTTATTTTTTTATTTTCTGAAATAGGGTCTCCTAGAACACTCCATGTGACCAGGCTGCCCTGAAATAACAGATATCCACCTGTACCTCTCCAGAGCTGGAACTAACTAGCATTATACAATAACCATAAGAGTGCTGTAGTGACATGCATACCTTGGTGGTAGCCATCAGCTCTGTAACTGGACTTGATATCTGCTAAACAAGAAGGAAACTATGGCTAGGACTGGAAACCTAGCCCACTTTCCAGGGCTTGGGAAGTCATGGTATCAGAGGAAAACACAGCTGTCACTGTACTCAATCAGCATAACCCAAACTAAATTCAAATATTTGTCCTTACACTTGCAGATAAGTGCAGTCCTCATTCCTAGCCAAGGAAATGTCTCTTTGAAACAGAGACCATTACAGAAAACCACAGCCAATCAAAGGGCAGAGCTGCATAGCTTACCAAAAAACTTCTACACCAAAGGCTCAGGGAACACTGCAGAAGGATGGAAAGAAAGAATACTGTACAGGGCAGAGGATCAAGGAATATGCTCTGAGCTTGGGTCTCCTAGAAATCTCAGAAGCTACACTCCTGAAGTCTTGCCGACATGGCTACCTAAACATGGCCTAAACAGGGACACTACCAACAGACATGCTAACATAGAAGACAGAGAGCTCAGAAGGCCTGAGCCCTAGACAGAACTACAGGCAACTGAGAAATGCTAAGGGTGTAGGAAATAGCCTTCCCCAGCGCAGAGCACACCAGTTGGTTATCCGAAAGCAAATGGTCCGTCCTGAAAACATACATATACAAATAACACTATGCAGACTGCATTTATGTATTTAATAATATAATATCCATATCTATCTATCTATCTACCATCTATCTATTATCTACCTATCTCTATCTATAGAGATATCAATAAGGTGGCCATGAATCTGAACTAATTAAAAGGACGCTATAAATTTGATGGAGAGCAAGAGGAATTTCTTCTGAGCATTTGGGATGGAAGAAAAGAAAGGGGAAAAGGACATAACTTCAAAAATTTAAAATACTAGGGGAACATAGAAAACTGTATAGCTCAATAAAATATAAAGAAATGAAAATACTACTACTAATATAACATGAAATAAAGTTTAATAATACAAGCATGTGTCACTATACCCAGCCTTCAAATAAATTTTTAAGCAACTTCTTACTGGCAACCATAAGTTCATATTAGTTTTATTTTGACTTACATTTCACCACAAATCTGGATTTGCTCTGATCTGATCTTCACATGGCTTAGTTACAATTTCTTTGAATGAATTATGTTTTCTATAGTATTTATTGTTTTTATATAGCGTGTGTGAGAGATGTAAGATGTATGCATTCACGGATGCCACAGCACGTATGTGGAGATCAGAGAACACCTTTGAGGGGTTGGATGTCTAGTTCCACCTCCACATGAGTTCCTGGGATTGATGCCAGGAAGTATGTGGCAATCACACAACCTCCAGAGCCACCACACTGGCCCAAGAATGAATTTCTTCTTAGTATATTTTATGATTTCTTTTGCCTACCAAAAATTGTAATTCTACAAATGACTATTTTATATCTACTTTCTTGAAAATCTTAAAATATCTGTGATGTGATCTCCTGTAGAGAACAAAGTTCAGCCTCAACTTTGTATGGAAATCATTGTCTTTCCTTACACAGACTGAGATTCTATTTCAGATGTTTCAGAACTGCTCCTCCTGTTGTTTCCACTTACTTTGAAATTGAAATTTTCTGTCAAATTGGTCTTGCTTTCTACTTTTCAGTCTTCTGCAGCCGAGACTAAGATATCTGCCAGAATCCAAGTTCATACCTGCCATGTCAAAATTGAACTTTCCCTGGAGTAACCATCATGAAAAATTGTAACTGATGCAACTTTTCAAAATTAAAGTATTTGTGGCTTTGAAATATAGACCTTTGTGCACTCCTCTTACAATATCTACTTGATCACAGACAAAAATAAAAGTGAAAGTATAAACATTGCTCTGTTCATAATTTTGTCCAATCATAGAATTCCAGTCAAGCAGTTACAAGCCCACTACACAATCATGGAATAAGTGCTAAGCATCCTCTTTTACACATGGAAATGGTTGGCTCTTACCTGATGCCTTGGAATCCTTAGCTTTCAGTTAGGGCTCCATTTTGGATAACTAATGCACTTGCATACCTTTTCTCAGCTCCTGAATATCGGGGTGTGTGTGTGTCTGTGTATGTGTGTGTGTGTGTGTGTGTGTGCGTGCATGCGCTTGCGTGTACGTTCATGCGCCCCTGCATATTGACCTGGACCTACTAAAATTGTGAGTTGCTGGGGACTGATCTCTATTCCTCTGTCTGTTTGTGGTCTTTCTACTAAAGAATTCTTTACAGTCATTTTTTTTCCTAACACTCTGGCTCATTTGATAAGTATACATTTATACTATTGTCTATTTGTCAGGGACCATTCCCCCTAATAATTACAGATATGTCAGGGACCATTCGCCCTAATATTTACAGAAGGTCATATAAGACCTTTTAACTTAGAATGCTTAACAGAGCCAGCTAGGAATTTTGACTCTAGGAAATTTACAAAGATAAGGAAGCCATTGCCTCCAGGAAGTTTACAGAGATTCCCCTCTTTAGCATCCCACAAAGGAAAGTTTGCATAAGTATGCTAGGTATCCTGCCTCCGCCCCAAGGCGTTTATCACCCTTAACTCCCGCTGTCTGACTAACGCCCCCACCTCAAGAACCAGCCCCACAGTTTCTGGGCTATATATTTGGCTTTGTTCCCTAATAAAGTGAGACCTTGACAAGAGAGATTTTGCTTGGTCTCGTTCTTTTCTCTCGCCCATGATTTTCAGATAGGAGCCTCTTCGGAACCCTGAATAACTGGATCCGCGGGTCGGGTCATCTATTGATTTCCAGCTCCTATAAATAAAACCTGAACCAAGTAATATGTTAAAACTCATTTACCGTCAACATTTGTATCAGCATTAGAAGCTGCCTTTGTGTTAATTTTTATTCTCTGGCAGACACTGACCACTTCAATAAAAGTCACAGCATTACTAGAATTTGACTCCACTCAGTGATGCAAATTATAAAGTGAGTAGAAAATGTCTTTTAAATTTAATGACTTTATATATCTGTCCCTATTTATTATGTGAGAGCCAAGGGAAGAAATTGAAAGAAGACAAGACATAAGCTCATAAGCCTTATTATAATTGGCAAGCTCTCTTCATATCTAGAGTGTATTGCTGTATGCCACATGATCTTTAGCTATATTCCATAAAGAAGTTTGCTTACTGAAAATGTGTCAAATGTATATTACTAAGCACAAGCCTGACATTACTAAAAAATAATTCAGTTATGAATTTATTTCTGAAAGAGTGGGGGAATAACACAGCTCAGCAAAATTCTGAATTTGACAGTGTTCTTTTTGGGTGGTGCAATTTAATAAAAAATATCAACTGACACAACCCAGAATATTGGATTTCAAGGCCTGGTGAGTCAAAGTGCCTGAGGGATCAATATGACTGGTGACATGAAGCTTAGAAACCACACCAAAATCACCAACCTTTTATAGCAACTCTGAAAACACCATCATTCTTCAAAGTCATGAAGGATGCTTCTCAATCCAGACTCTCCATCTTCTTGCACTGCCTAGTCAGAAGCAGTCCATTTGGCGAAGTAACTAGGAGGGTCAATAGACCTCCACAATCATTAAGACTGGCCTCACTAGGATATGTGCTATAGGTGTAGTGCCGAGGAAGGAAGGAACAGATGCAGGTTTTTATGGAATTTAGAAGAGGGAAATATTATCTAAGTTAGCAAATAAGCAAACTCTGTTGCCAAATGGTGATGAAGGCTAAGAATGATCTGTGAAAGCAAACAATGAGACCAATTGAGACACAATTGACACCAAACAATGAGACAGCTTAGTTGGGTATAGCTCTGGAAGCAGGCTACTTACTGTCTTATTCACTGGAAATGGAAACCTAAAAAGCAATTTCAAAAGTTAATATTGTAGAATTAATATGGGATTATAGCATTGGCATTTGAAAAAGATCAAGGGACTTGACAATAAGTTTAGGATTTTGATTTGAAAACCACAGCAAATAATATGTTGACATGACTAATTAATACATATAATTAATGGCAAATCATTTCATCTTCTCATCTTTAATATCCTCTACTATAAAATGAGGTAATTAGATAATTGATTTAAAGATGTTTGTAAAATACTTAATACATTTTGAAATTATTACTGTTGTTTTAAAATAACGAAGAAGGTATGACCAGTCAAAAATAGTGACAGCTTTGCCAAATGGCAATCAGGTGCCGTTACAGATTATGTGAACCTAAAGAATGTCAGAGAGACCCCAGGCACTTGATTGACAGGTTCAGTCCATAGTGTCTCTGTAGAAAAGTAGTCACTAGTCCCTTTCTTTGCTTTAAAAAGTTGTCTACCTTTGCTGGGGATTTTTGCCTTAGTCACAGTCACAGCTAGCTTTAATTGTCAACTTGACATGACCTAGAATGACTTGGGAAAGGAGTCTCAAATGAGAAATTGTCTATATTGGATTAGCTTGTGAGGATGTCTGTGGTGAGTTGTGTTAATTAAGTTAATTGATATGGAAATATCCAGCTGACTATGAGCAGCATCATTCCCTAGGCAGGGGAGTCTTGGATGTAAAGAACAGAAAAATTAAATCAAGCTGAGCCTAAGAAACGAGTGTGTATGCATTCATTTCTCCATTTCAGCTGAGAGTCTGATGTGACAAGGTGCTGGAAATTTGTAGCGTGGCTTACCTACAACCAGAGGCTGTAACCTGAAACTGGAAAGTGAAATAAAAACTTTCTCCCCTAAGACATTCTCTTCAGGATATCTTATCACAGCTACCAAAAAAAAAAAAAAGGGACCAACAGGCTGGTAAACCCAGGATAGGTGTGGATCAACAATCAAGATGAAGTCAGTCCTTAGGGAAATGGTTTAACCCAGGAGGTTTGTGTAGATAATTTTTCTAACTCCAACTTTTAGAACCTCCATGTCATCTCTGCAGAAAATCTTATTGTGGGATAAGGCTCCGAATCTTTTCCCACACAAGCCTGAATGTCTAACAGGTTACAGTTGGTTGAATATGTAGATTTTGATACTTTTCACCTAGCTTTAAGATGGTGCACCAAACTTTTTTTTTGATCTTTTGAGTGTCTCTTCTTTAAAATCTACAACATGTAAATCTATCTTGGTGATTCCAAAACTGAGTTACCCACAAGGAACACCTGTAGAGTTTTTGAATCCACAAATGCTAAACTCTCAACTATGGAAATTATTATTCATTAAAACTAAGGTAGGATATATCATTCAAATTTAATGCTAAATCGTGAATTGCTAGATTAGATAAGTGATAATTCAGCAGTCTTTCCTGCAAAGAGAATTACAGGAAACAATGATTTACCTTGGAGGATTTCATCATTAAATCAAAGTCATGAAGGGGAGTGGTCTTGGCCATTTCGGCTTATAGCCACACCCCGCCATTAGCTAATTATTCCGCCCCCCC
>JAQHUG010000177.1:2310820-2348937 GCA_028555095.1 Dicrostonyx torquatus
GAGGGCCTTGGGCTTCCCATAGGGCAGGGTATCCTGCCTCATGTTAAGGAAGCAGGGGGAGGGTGGTGGGGTAGTGGGGGAGCGGGAGGGCCGGGAACAAGGGGAGTAAATGTAAATTTTTCTTTTAACAATAAAAAAAAATAAAAGTCTCGTGTCACCTGCAAAAAAAAAAAAACAAAACAAACAACAGTCCAGGTATATTGCCATTCTTTAGCTTTTGGTTAGATTGTAACTATATGGGTTCTGCAGTCATGCCATACAAAAGTCATTTTTGATTCATATATAAATATATATGTGAGTTGTGAATGTGGAAAGCCATGACCAGAGACGTTATAGAGTTGTCCAATATCCTCTGCAGCTAAAGGCTTAAAATAAGAAGTAAAATGTGTAATCAGGAAATAGATTTGTGAAAGATTATTGTTGACCTTTGAGATGAGAATTTTCTCCATATTTGTGAGCAGTTCACTGGGGGCTTTAGTTTGAGGTTATTTTTGTTGGAGTTGTTTTTTAAATGAAAATTCAGTTATTTTGTTTTCCTGTTTCTTTCCCTCCTACTATACCTTCCATGCATCAAACTTTTGTTTGCTTTTAAATTCCTTTTGAAACCATGGCATCTTTTCTTCAACACACACACACACACACACACACATACACACACACACAGGCACACACACACACACACACACAAATCTTCAGTTCATTTAGTGTTACTTTTGTGTATATGGTTTCAGGATTGAACACCTGATATTGGATATCCAATTAGTGGGTTCATCTTTGGGGAAAGCTATTTCTCTCAGTATTCCTTAGTTATCTGTAGTTCTTTGGCTATATGTGAAGCCCTGTGAGATCTTCCCCTTCTATGTTTTCATATATACTGATTGTGTACCTTTTCAGATCATTATTAGGTAGTCACATTGCTTAGATATCATGATGATAATGAGACACAATCTCAAGCAGCTTTCTGGTCCTTCGGTTTTTTTTTACAGATTTTTACTTCCTCTTCTCCATGTCTCATTATCCTTGGGTGCAGGGATTGCCTTGCCAACATAGCAATTGGGTCTGAGAAACCCACCATTACTCGTTCTCTGATGATTTTCCTAATGGCCTTCTGTTGCAGGGGGACATTTCTTTGATGTAGGGTGAGAACTACACTTACCTGTGGAGGTGAAATAAATAGTGAGAATGCAGTTAGGGGTTATGCTGATTTGTAAAGTGATAGCAATAGGTTCTCCTCTGGGATCTATTACTTCACTATACCTTGTTGTTGGGTAGGTTCTAGTACCAGGCATTATTTCCCCATAGGTCCTCTTAGAGAACTGCAGGTTTCAAACAAGATATGAGTGCCACCATTGCACCCTTGTGTTCACTGTGCCTTGAATGTCATCATTGTGATTTGTAGGCATTGCAACTATGTAGGACTATTGGTTGCATCCCTCACTTGGAAGCTAGCATAGCAGATAAATCTTCCAGTATTATGAAAGAAAGTCTTTACCAGGGAGGCTTCCAGATTAAATTTAGCTCAAATCCTCTGAGTGTTGTGTTCAAACTTCATAATGTATTCATCAATAGGGACTTACCATCAATCTTTGGAGGCAACCATGGGCAACAGCAACACCATATATATATATATTTGGTTTTTCGAGACAGGGTTTCTCTGTGGCTTTGGAGCCTGTCCTGGAACTAGCTCTTGTAGACCAGGCTGGTCTCGAACTCACAGAGATCTGCATGCCTCTGCCTCCCGAGTGCTGGGATTAAAGGCGTGCGCCACCACCGCCTGGCTTACCATATATTTTTTAAAGAGTCTCTTGGACCCCTGCCTCCAATCAACAACTCAAAATGTTGCTTTTCATGCCTGGCATTGGAATTTTTACAGACGGTTCTTAGAGGTAGTATTGTCAGCCCAAGAGGAATAATTTCATTTGAACTATATGTGTATATGCATTTATATAATCATGGAAATATTATTATATGCAATTTAGTTCAGTAAATAATGATTCTGTGTGGTTTTTCTTTTATCGTTAGTGTTATGTTGCCTTCATTCCTTCCTTATCCTTCTCTATTGACATCTCTCTAACCACTCCCAGTTAAAGCTCCCTGTTGAGTTTTATTTATTTCCCCCACCCCAAATCACTGTTTTGCTCCATAAAATTCAATGATATTTAGAACTCTCAAGGCAAAATTTCCTTTTGCCTCACAAATAAGAACTTAAACATATGCCAGGATTGCCACCAATTTTTAAAATTCATTAATTTCCTTGGATTCTGTAACTAAGCAAATGTATCCACAAGCCATCACAGTTTTAATACCTGCCTATTGCTGGGACAACCCAGAAGTTCATCAAAAAACATAAATATGTTGTCTTGGAAGACTATGAAATAGTTTTCCCATTTTTATTTTTCTTTCTTTCTTTTGCATTTTTTGGTTTTTTGCTGTTTGTTTGTTTTTGTTTTTCGAAACAGGATTTCGCTAAAACTTTGAACCCTGTCCTAGAACTTGCTCTGTAGACCAGGATGGGCTCAAACTGACAGAGATCTTTTTCTGCATCCCAAGTGCTGGGATTAAAGACTTGTGCCACTACTGTCTGGCATGACATTTACTTTTAATAATATAGTATTTTGTAATACTGTCCACAGAATACTGTAATTGTGAGGAGATATCAGTTTTTGCCACTGTTTCCTGATGTTTCTAGCATTTCTATGTTTGGGTACTCATTCAGCTTCCGAAGACACGTAAGGGATGAAGGCCATGCTTCAGAGTTTCTCTCTTGAATAGAAACTGGTCATTTCCTAAACTGAAGGTTGTACTGTCACAAACTCAGTTGTCTTTCTTTGTGTGAGAATTCCACACCTAAATCAAAAGTACTTGGGAAAACTGTATCTGTACTGAACATATACGGGCTTTCTTCCATCTCATTGTTTTCTCAAGTGTGCGCTATGGCAAGAGCTCACTTACTTCCTAAATTATCCTAGGTTGTTATATAACATAATTAAATTGTTGACATAGTTAAACTGTATTATGTAGAGATGATTCAAGATCTGCAAGTGGATGTTCATGGGTTATAGGGAAATACAATGCATTTTGCATAAAGAATCCACAGATTTTACTGTCCATGTGGGTTTCTAGAAGCACTCTCCCCACAGATGATCAACATGATACTTTATTATTGCTGCTATCCTTTCAGCTGTGTGAAAAACTAACTTACCCACTGCTGCAATGACAGAGAACATTTCCCACTTCACTGCACAGTACTGAGCTGAGCTTTCCTCACCACTGCGAATGGATAGGAGTATGAGAGTTTTCTTTTAACAATGATACAAGAAAAATCATCAGAATGACTCCTAGAATAGGGCATGGGTGATTGTCTCACAGACTATTGAAATTCCAGACAGTGAGGTCTGAAATGGAACAAAATTCTTCTGAAATCACTGCCCATCTGCCACAGATTAGTAGAATCCTGACAGTGCTTATGAGCATTTTTTTTTGCAGTGATGTAAATTGTCTATGTTTCCTCACACTGAATTTAAGCCATTCACTTTGCAATTGTAAGGTGAATTCTTAAGAATTAATAAAGTATCATGTTGCATTGTTCCCCATTATTTCTAACACCAGTGGAAATGCTAGGCATTTCTTTAACCAGTTATTCTCAGACAGGAACTGAGAATTCGGCTTCCATTTCTGATAGGCCAGAGCCTCTTACTTTATTCCTTTACACCCTCCAATATATACTCACATAACAAATGATCTAGAAATGTCAAATGGCAGTTTCAAGCACACAAAACAAGCAAGATCCAGGAAAAGAAAATTGTGGCTTTTGGATATGCAGTTTTCCTTTGATCAATATTCATGAGTTTGCAAGCTTTCTGTTGTTGTGGATAGCCAGCTTTAATCTGAGGGTGATCTGATAGGATGTAGGGAATTATTTTAATTTTCTTGTATCTGTTGAGACTTGCTTTGTTTTCAATGATGTGGTCAATTTTAGAGAAAGTTCCATGAGGTGTAGAGGAGAAAGTATATTCTTTTGTGTTTGGATGAAATGTTCTATAAATATCTCTTATGTCCATTTGGTTTATAAAGTATGTTAGGTCCAATTTTTCTCTGCTTAGATTTTTGTCTGGATGACCTGTCCATTGTTGAGAGTGGACCATTAAAGACTCCCAGTAATGGTGTCTGAGAGTCAATACATGATTTAAACTGTGTTTGTGTTTCTTTTATGAACTTGAGTGTCCTTGTGTTTGGGGAATACATGGTAAGAAATAAAATGCCATTTTAGTGGATTTTTTTCCTTTGATGAGTATGCAGTGTCCTTTCCCACCTCTTTGTATTAGTTTTGGCTTAAAGTCTATTTTGTGAGATATTAAAATGGTACATCAGTTTGCTTCTTAGGTCCATTTGCTTTGAATAGCTTTATCTAACCTTTAACTTAAAGTAATTTCTATCCTTGATGGTGGGGTGTTTCTTGAATGCAGCAGAAGGGTGAGTTCTGTTTTAGTATTGATTCTATTAATCTGTGTCTTTTGGTGTGGGAATTGAGATCATTGATATTGAAATATGTCAATGATCAATGTTTGCTGATTCTTTTTATTTTGTTGGCAGTGGTGGTGGTATATGAAATAGCGTGTGTGTATATTTGTGTATATGTATGTGCTTCCTTTATTTATTGGTATAGAGACTATTTATTTTCTATGTTTTTGTGGGTGTAGTTAACCTCCTTAGGTTGGAGTTTTCCTTCTAGCACCTTCTGTAGGTCTGAATTTGTAGATAGATATTGTTTAAATTTGACTATCATGAATTATCCTATTTTCTCCATCTGTGGTGATTGAAAGTTTTGCTGGGTATAGCAGTTGGGGCTCACTTCTGTGGTCTACTGGAATCTGTAGCACACCTTCTATTCAGGTCATTCTTCATTTTAGACCCCCAGTGAGTAGTCAGGTGTAATTCTAATAAGGTTACCTTTTTATGTAACTTGCTCTTTTTTTCCCTTGCAGCACTTTATTGTTGTTTCTTTCTTCTGTGTATTTATTGTTTCTTTTTTTTATGTGGCAAGAGGATTTTCTTCTCTGGTACAATCTATTTGGTGTTCTGTGTGCTTCTTGGAACTTGATAGGCATATTTTTGAAGTTAGGATATTTTCTTCTATCATTATTCTGAAAACATTTTCTGCTCATTTGATCTGAGTTTCTTCTCCTTTCTCTATACCTATTATTCTTAGCTTTGGCAGTGTCTTTCCATAGTGGACCAGATTACCTGGATGTTTTACATTCTGACAGATGTTTCTTTTTCTTATATCATATCTTTAATGCCTGAGAATTTCTCTTTCACCTCTTGTATTTTGATGGTAAAGATTTGCTCTGTAGTTCCTATTTGAGTTCTTCAATAGTTTTGTCCAGATTTCCCTCAGTTTGTGTGTTCTATAAAAAATTGATGCCATTTCTAATTTCATGCCTGAACAGTTTTATTTATTACTGTATAATGTGTTTTCTTGGATTTCTTTACAGATTTATTCACTTCCTTTCTGTAGACCTCGATCATATGCATAAAGGGTATTTAAAGTCTTTTTCTTGTGTTTCAGCTATGTTGGAATATTCAGGGACTACTTTGGTAGGACAGGTAGTATATCTAGCGGGGGTCTAATGCCCTGGTTGTTACTGATTGTGTTACTTTTGTTAGAGCCTCAGCACCTGAGTTCAGGATAATGATAGGTGCTTATTTATGAATTTGTTTTTGTTGGGTGAATTTTTCTCTCTCAGTTTTTGTTTCTGCTCTGGATTTTCAGAGAGAGTAATGGCTGTGTTTTGTTGTTTTCCTGTCTTGTTCATATAGTGTATTCACAGGAAAATCCTACTGGTGCTGTGGTGTAGGAGGTCCTTCTGTATTTGTGTTGCTTTCATTGGTTATTAAAGAAATTGCCTTGGCCTAGTTGGTAGGGCAGAACTTTGGGAGGCAGAAAAGACAGAACTGAATGCTGAGAAAAAGGGCAGAGTGGCAGATGCCATGAATGAAGCTCCTGCCTGAGACTGATGCTGGTTAGAATCTTTCCTGGTAAGCCACGACCTCGTGGTGCTACATAGATTATTAGAAATGCGTTAAATCAAGATGTGGGATCAATGAGAGATGTGGACATGGATAAGGGAAGGCTGCAGATGGTTTTCTTTATCAGAGTTAAGGACTATACTGGGGAATTGAGACTGGAGGAACAAAGAGAGTGAAATTCAGTAGGTAGCAAACCTGGTTTTCTGGCAAGTGTGGTTTATGGTTTATCAGGGACTAACTTCCGGAGTCGGGGGCTGGGATACTGCTGTGAGTGGGGAAGGGTGGTAGAAGGGGAGGGTCTGTGGGACTCACAAGAAATGTGGGTAAGGGGAAGGGAAGCTGGAGCTGGTATTCTGCTGAGTGCTACTGATAATAGTAAGGGATTGGGTCTGGAGAAACAGAGAGTATGGTTGTTGTTTCTATAAAGAAAAGTAATAAAATAAATTATGTTTGCACATAGCATTGCAGTTAGGCTTTCTTTAAATGCTAGCAGCATATTTGCTTAAACTTTTACTTTAAATTTTTACACAACATTTATTCTTCTCTACCAAAAACATTAGAAGGGTACACAAAAGCTAATTAGTATTTTTTTTCGAGACAGGGTTTCTCTGCAGCTTTCAAGCCAGTCCTGGAACTAGCTCTTGTAGACCAGGCTTGTCTCAAACTCACAGAGATCCACCTGTCTCTGCCTCCTAAGTACTGGGATTAAAGGTGTGTGCCACCACTACCCAGAAAGGTAATTAGTATTAAAGGTACTTTCTTTCTACCACTTTTCTCTTAAAGCAAAAAATGCATATTTTATAAATGCTAATATAAACTGCATATATTTTCAGGAGAAAAAGATTAGTGAAGAATTGATTTTTCTGGTTTAGAACTATACAGAGAGTCATGGACTTGGCCTGTTCTAAATGACTTGAGTGCATGTGTCACAGGTTTTTAGATTAGAGGCTGTGACTCCTTAGGCACTGTATGCCTTTTAGTTCCTGAGAAACTAAGGCACTCCCTCAGACTGTGGAGCATTTAGGGTACGTGTATCTCTGTGTTCCTTAGAAGTCAGCGAAGCATACAGAAGCTTGACTGGATAATTGGCCTTAGACATTAATCTGTGTACCCTGCAAATTTTGAAAATGTCATTGTATCCTGGCAACTACTATTGTATTTTTCTGGCATCCACCATTGTAGTCTGTTTTTCATAAGGTATAATAAGTCTGACTGCTTATGATATATTTTTCTGACTTCTAACCTTGATGAGAACCCCTCCAACCTGGGCCTGGTTTTCCTCCCCACTGACTATATCAGGAAACTCTTGATCAGTAAGTGTTAATGCTTACAACTAACACCTCAGAGAGAAATCCGAAATACTAAAATTTAAGAAAAATAATAAATTAAAGTGAAGGATTCTTGGTTGTGATACATGCACAGCACAACCATAATAAAGTAGGAGATTAATTCATTGGAGGTAAAAATGGGATGGGTAGGGTTGAAGGAGTGTCATTTGCTTACAGATGGTCTGAAAACTTCATTGCTGTCAGAAGGAATTAAAGCAACATCAGTTGATGAAGTTTCTAGAGTTCATTAGCAAACTTGAGCCTTCTTTCCCTGAAAATGGATCATTGAATCCCAGAATGTTGTAAAGGGCGGGCAGCTGTGTCCCGCCACTGAGAAGTGGGGCTGTTTTCCCAGTGCCTGGCTCCCAGCCGCCAGCTAGCTTATGCCCAAAATAACCACATGACAATTATATTCATTTAAATACTGCCTTGCCCATTATCTCTAGCCTTTTCTTGGTTAACTCTTAGATTTTAAACTAACCCATTATAAAAGTCTGTATGTCACCACAAGGTGGTGACTTACTGGACGATTCTAAGATATGTCCATCACGGGCGGGAGAATCATGGTGTCTGCTCACTTCCTTCTCTCTCACCACCTTCCGTTCTGTCTACTCTACCCACCTAAGGGCTGTGTCCTATCTTACAGGTCAAGGCAGCTTCTTTATTAACCAATGAAAGCCACAGAAATAAAGATGGACCCTCCTACACCAGAACTTGGTTCTGGTTAGGAAGAGCAATTCAGGAAGAATCAGATGCAAGGGGACCAGACAAAATTCCTAGTGATGCTTTTCAGCTTTGGGAAGAAATAAAAATATAATGGATAATTTGAAACAGTTAAAACTAAATTTTAATTGAAATTAAAAGTGAAAATAATCAGGAAAAAGCACGACTAACACTGGGAATAGAAGAAAAACT
The DNA here is from genome assembly GCA_028555095.1 of Dicrostonyx torquatus. Classification (NCBI taxonomy): domain Eukaryota; kingdom Metazoa; phylum Chordata; class Mammalia; order Rodentia; family Cricetidae; genus Dicrostonyx; species Dicrostonyx torquatus. Next base: position 2,319,094 of record JAQHUG010000177.1, read on the forward strand.
AGAACCTGAAGATATATTATTTAGTGTCTCTCTCTGTCATAAAGATGATTATTTTCCTCTTTATGCTGACTTGCCCCTCCACCTCTTGCTCCATTTCCCTCCATCAACTGCAATTCCTGATGACATGGAGACTTTTTTTCTGCTGATTTGTTTCTTCTCTTACTGAGGTTATTAAGGAGATTTCTTCACACCCCCCCATAAGAGAACTAACTCCATTTAAGTCATGGTAGAGTTCTCTGATGCAAGAGTCTCTTTACCGAGTCTGGGAGATGGGGAAAGACTTGGAAAGATTTTTTTCTTTTCCCACTGAGTGAAGCTCCTAATCCTGGTAACTGAAGACAGCAACTTAGAAATTATATACCCATTTCATCTAAGACTCTTAAGGATTTTAAGCAGGCTAGTGCTCAATATGGGTCAATTGCTTCTTTTACATAATTTTCCCCTTAATTCCATCTCTGGGGATGCTTTTGTTTCCTTTGATTGGAACATCTTAACAAAAGCTTGTCTTACTGGCAATGAATAGTTCCTGTGGAGGACTGATTATTCAGAGAAAAAAATCAGGAACCAAGGCAACAGAAATCAGAAAAATAATGTGCCTATAACTTTTGTAATGTTAGCAGGGGAAGACATGTGTTATTATGCTTAATGAGATATTGCATATGCCCCTGAGGCTTATGGCATAAATTTCCAGATTCTGGAAGAAAGATAGAGGAACTTTCTAAAATTAGTCAAGGGCCTGATGAGCCATATCAAGACTTTGTTCTTTGTCTTTTGAAAGTAGTCAGTCACCTGATAGCTGATGGAGAGGCAGAGAGGATTATTGTCAAGCAACTGACATACGGGAATGCTAATGCTACATGCCATACTGCCATAGATCCCACTCAAAAGAAAAGAGATATCAATGACTACATCCTCCTCTATGTTGATCTTGGATCTTCTTATACTCAAGAGTTATCTCTGGCTATGGCCTTCCTAGGGTCAATGATGCCTCAATTATTGGTAGGCATCCAGCAACGAAGAGGTCAGGAAAATGGCATCGGCTTCAGGATGTGAATTGAGTAAATGCCCCAATGGAATTAATGGGACCTTTACAATGTGGCTTTTAACACCTGTTACCATTCCTAAGAAGTGGCCTATTATAGTGCTGTATTTAAAGGACTGTTTCCATACTAAACCTTTTCATCTTAAAGATTGTAAAAGATGTGCCTTCAGTGTACATTCTTTTAACTTATCTGAACCCGTGAAAATATATCATTGGAATATTTTGCCTCAAAGAATGACAAATAACTCAACTTGAGTCAAAAATTTCTTGCTAATGCTTTAAAGAAAGCTAAAGAGCCATTTCCTCTTGTTTTATTAAACATTATATGGATGATATTCCGCTTTCTGCTGAACATTATAGAATTCTGGAAGATCTATTCACTGAAGTAAAAAATTGGATTAACCCTTTCTGAATTGGTACAGCTCTTGAGAAAATTCAATATATTACTCCAATCTTATATTTAGGAAAGTTGATAAAGTCTTCAACAGTTGTTCCTCAAAGGGTAGAATTTAGGAAGAACACTTTAAAAACTAAATGATTTTCTAAAACCACTAGGGGACTTGAATTGGGTTAGGCCTATTTTAAAAATTCCCACACAAATGCCACCTTTAGTTTATGTCCTTAAGGGAAATCCTGATCCTTCTCCTAGAGAAGGGACTGAGCTTGCACGTATAGCATTATGGTAGGTCAAAAATAAGCTTAGAAATGCTAAGCTTCAGCTTATCTCAAATCCCCGTGCTGTTCCTGCATTGTCAGTTATCCCTTCTTCCAACATCCCACAGAATTGCTCTGGGATGAGGAGCCAATAGAACAGATAGATCTCTCTATCAGTTCAAAAGGTTATCATTCCATGTTGTCTTACGGTTGCTGAATTAATAACTATATTCTGTGGAAGTCTTGAACAAAGTAAATATTTGGACAAGAGCCAACAAAGATTTGTATTCCTAATCATAAACAAGGTTGAAATCTTTGCTAAATACTTTGGATGAATTAGCAATGGCTTTTGCTGTGTACTGATTTCCAATTAATAATCATTTTCCTTTCAGCAAACTTACTGGGTTTTTTCATCAAAACATGCTATTTTCTTTCTAAAAGTACCTTTAGCTGATACCGTCTGCACAAATAGCATTTATAGATGCCACAAAGGATGGTAAGAATGCCTGGTTTATAGTAATACTACGTTGATTGTTACTCACCCGGTTGCTTCTGTACAACAGATGGGAATATGCTCAATTACAACACCTTACAATGTTACCTTTAACTTCTGAAATTACGTTCTGACTCACAATATGCAGTGCTACAGGGCAGCCTCTAGAAACCATGTGTGTCACTTAATTAGGCTCCTCAATTCATGATTTATTACAATTCAACAAGAGTTGCAGACATGAGAATATCCAGTTAATTTTGGCCCTATTAGGTCACATTAAAATCTTCCAGAGCCTTTTTGTCTTAGTGAAATGCAAGGGCAGATTCTGTTTTAGCACTGTTTCTTTTACTAGGAATTAACAACCTAAAATAAAAACAAAAACACAAAATCTCATGAATGCTTTTTTCAAAATGCGTCAGCATTGAGAAACTATTTTTTCACTAACTAAAGAGCAGGATTGTTTGATAGTTAAGAAATGCCCTTCATGCATAAAAATTAATATAATGCCTCTACTCTCTTAAACTGTAATTCCCTGAGGATTATTGACAATCATATTTGATGCATTGGTGTTACTTATGTGCCTAGTTTGAGGAAGCTAAAACATGCTCATGTCATTGTGGACACCTATTCATTGCTCATTTTCACTGTTTCCCTATCAGGAGAAACAGTCACAAATGTTATTGACTTTTTACTCAGCACTTCTGATATTTTGGGCCCCTGTTAAATATTAAAAACTAATAATGGCCTGTCATACACTACAAAGCCTTTTCAGGAAATTTGCCACCATTATGCTCTAACCCATATCACAGGTATTCCATATATCCCCCCAGGTCAATTCTTTTGTGGAATGAGGTAATAGACAACTTAAATATTATTTAAAAATAAAGGAAGGGGAAAAGAGCAGTATGACTGCACTTATAATATTTTATCTTCAATTTTATATACTCTAGTCTTTTAATTTGTGCAAGGATGGCCTCACTGCTGTAGAATGTTTTGGACTCCTCTAAAATAATTCAGTCCTTTGGGGAGATCTTATGCCAGTCCAATGATATGGTCTGAATTCAGTAGTTTTCTAGAGCCAAGTCTACATTTTTGTTTTTCCTCAGGGTAGTTAAAAAGTCAGTGTGTATGTCAGAAAGATTGACTCAACCTGTAGAAGATGGGCAAAGATGCTCTAAAGTGTCAGCAGAGGCTACACGTGAAGAAGACAAGAGAATGTACCAATGGAGTCATTGTACCAACAATGGAATCCCTCTACCAACAATGCTGTCGATGAAAAAACTCATGACTGAGGGAAAAGAACTGGAGATGTCTCAGGGAAAGGCTGTGACTACAGAGTTGCTGCCTCTTGCTGTCTTTTCTGAATGCATCTGCTACTGTTGAGACATATTGGGCATATGTAACTGAGAAGAGAATAACATTCCTGTTAGTACTAATGATTCTCAGTTTAATTGGAGTTGGATTCATAATCACCTTCCAGAAGTATGGTTGCATGATATTTTGAGTATTGACTATTCAGTATGCAAAGTTAAATGAATTACCCTACTCCATTGCTGTGTAAAACTTAGCATAGATTTTTGGTTACTATTCTTTCTGTCGGTAATTGGACTTCTAAGTTGTGGTCTATAGACATTTCCATGGGAATTTTGTTACTGGTTATACTGGGAAGCATAATAGCCTTAAGAATAATTTGTTGCTTCATATCTGCTTTGAAGATTGATTTCCATACCCTGAAATTAAAAAATAAAAAAGGGGAAAGGCATGGAGTCATGTAGCTTGCCTTGTCTAGTTACCTTGAGAGGCTTGTGTCATGGACTTTTCAAGTGAAAGTCCCAGCTTCTGAGGCACTGTATACCTTTCATTCCTGAGAAACTGAAGTACTCCCTTGGGCAGTGAACCATTCAGCTTACCTTTGTATTCTGCATTCCTTAGGAGTCAGTAAAGCATAGAGAAGCTTGGCTGGAAAATTGGTCTTAGACTTTAATCTTGGGTATCCTGTATGATTTGCAAACATCATTGCATCCTGGCAATAACCATTATGTTCTATTTCTGATAAGGGTACAAAAAGTCTGATTGCTTGCAATAAATTTGTCTCAGCCTGCTTTGCTGAGACTTCTCCAATCCAAACCTGGTTTTCTTTTTTTTAAAATTGTTTTTATTGAGCTATACACTTTTTCTCTGCTCCCCTTCCTTCCTCCCATCTCCCCTTCTACTCTCTCCCATGTTCCCCATGCTACCAATTTACTCAGAAGATCTTTTCTTTTTCATGCTTACAATCCATATATGTCTTTCTTAGAGCTGGACCTGATTTTCATTCCCCAACTACTGACCAACCATATTAGGAGGCCTTAATTCATTAAGTAAATGCTGGTGTATACAGAACTAGAAGTCTACATCTTACTGGATTAAGTACTGTTAATATCTCATTTTAAAATTAGAATAAAAAACGTAGCATTTCAAGGAACTTTTGAGTGCACATATCAAAACAAGAAAGAAAGTTGCATATTCCAGACGATTCTCAGACCATTAATAATTTTATATGCCTGTCTCGCCATCCATCTATTATTTGTCCTTTATATCTATCTATCATCTATTTATCTATCTATATTCTATCTATCTATTTATCTATCTATCTATCTATCTACCTATTTTCCCATCTCTGTGCAAACATATTAAATTATAAGATCCTTTTGGCCTCTAACATTCCTGGTTCTAATTTAGGGTGGAACTAAATGAGCCAATTACAATGTGAGTATGCTATAAAGTTTCATTTTACAAAATTTAGAATCAGCATAGAAGTTCTACTCTAAGAATGTCTATGAGAGCTTTTCTAGAACAGTTTAAGTGAGGAGACAAGATCTACCCCAAATGTGGGCAACACCGCCCCATGAACTGGGGTCCTAAGCAGAACAAAATTGTGCAATTTTGTTGGGAGAGTGAGCTTGGCAAGAGAAAGGAATTTCTTTTGCTCTTAATGCTAATACCATTTAACCAGGTGCCCCATACTCTTGCCACCATGACTGACAAGCAATGGTAATGAACTATCTTCAAGATGTGAATCAAAATGAACCCTTCCTGCTTTAAATTGCTATTGTTAGGTGTTCTGTCATAGCAACAAGAAAACAAAAGGCTTTATAGCTGATTTCAACAATGCTGGTCTTTTGCTAATTCTGTCAAGACAGATGTGTGGAAAGTGTATTCATTTTGGGGTAAATTTGATGGAGGACACACTTTTTTGTCTTTCTTTTTCTTTTTTCCCTTCCAACATAGTATCTTTGTTAATTTTTATGGGGAGTTTTGTACAATGCACACCAGTCACACTCACTTCCCACTCCTCCCAAGTCCACCCTCCCACCTTTGTGTCATACCCCCAACAAACAAACACCAAGTCCAATCTATGCTCAATATACTCAGTGGGGCATAGTAAAACTCCCAGTGGATAGCTCCTTAAAGATAACTGAGTTCTTCCCCACCTCCTCCATGCCAGAAACCATAAACTCTTGAGAGCTACACTTCAGCATCTTTATTACAGTTTTAGAGGACTGTCTTTAATAGCTTCCTATTGGACTGCTGCTTTTTACAAAGGGAGATATTCTCAGATATGGTTGTAAGGTCATCGATACCACTGCAGAATATGTTTCCTCGTTCATAAATACTTCCATACGATTTTTTTTATCATTCAGAAGTGGTGTAGGAGGTCCTTCTGTGTTTGTGTTTCTTTCAGGAAACTGCTTTTCTAGAATATTCCCTGGGCCTTGTCAGCAGTGATATAGATGTCTCAATTAGAGATGAGTACTCCATAGTCATTTATTTTCATCATTTTGACCTATTATGAATGTCTGCATTCACTGCTGCCTCTTGTATATAGAATATTCTATAAGCACATTAAAACATAAATACTTGGAAGGCAGAAGAACAACATGGTCATTACCAAATTATCAATAATAGTTTCCTTTTAGGGCTTACGATACACACACCACATCATAATGTTTTAACAGATTTACACTACATGGCATGGATCCCCTTCTGTGAAAACAAATCTAATCAGAGAGTTTTGTTTACTGCATAATAGCTGGATCACTGTTATACCAGTGGGCACATGATTGTAACATGGAGAGTCCATGGCTAGGAAATATTTTTGATGTCTTTTCTCTTCTAGAAGCCTGCATAGCACTTGCTATCACTGTGAAAGCTAGTTATCAGGGAAGAAGCTTCTAGCTCAATTCAAGTTTAATTTCCAAATCTCTGAAATAATGCTAATTTGATCATAGTGAATGATCTTTCTGTACCTGGTTTTCAAATATTTTGTTGAGAAATTTTACATCTCTACTCCTCGGGAAGATTGGTCTCTCCTTCCTTTGCTGTTGTGCCTTTGTCTGGTTTGACCATCAGGATAACACTGACTTTGTAAAAAATAGTTTGTCAATGCTCCTTCTTTTCTTATCTGCATTCTAGTTTGAGAAGCACTGAAGTTAGTTCTCAGATGACAGATCTTTCCTATATCAGTTATCACAGGACATTTCCTCTCTTTGGGAATTTGGAGTTTTATAGCATCTTAGAGAGAAACAAGTAAAAATCACTCTTTGTTTTCAATCTCAACTATTCACAGGAATCACTGTGTCTTCTGATGGCTATTTCCTTCCATCACAGTATTTTCTTGGGTTTGCAGATCCAGGATCTATAACCACTACCTACATAAAGATATAAGAGAAGTCTTCTACACTTACCATGAAGATTAAAATCTCCTTGATAGATATTTCTCTTTCAACTATTTTGTCTTATCATCAGTTGATTAAAGTCCATATTATATTATGATTTTTAGAAAATATGATTTTATATTTATATGTTACTTATTGAATTTTTATTTACATTTTTCTTTCTTAGCTATGATTATTGGTACTAATTTTCTGTTTCTTTTTTTAGAGCAACAATGTTTGGCCTTTCCCTAGGTCTCTGAGCTCTCCAGTCTCCCATTCCTGACCATTTAAGCAGTGTCAAGCACTGACTCATTTGTGGAGTGGACCTCAATTTAAATCAGACATTGGCTGTCCACTCCCACAAGTTCTTCATCAACATTACATCTTTCAGGGAGGAAAGATTTGTAGCTCAGTTGGTTGATGTCGACATTTCTCTTCCACCAGCCTGCATACTACCTTCCCCACCAAAGAGACCAAAATGTAGGCTCCAGGTTGACATATCTATGTTCAAAGACATGTGCAAATGTTGTCCTTGGCAACGCAGAGCTTGAAGGGAGCAATCCTCTTCCTAGCCCAGGTTGTTTAGGGACCTATATTGGATCCCTTTGGCCAACAAGTCAACCGAATGCAACCCAGTCTTACCACTGGGAGTCTTGGTTATTAACAAAAGGTGACCTGTCCAGACACCCTATTCTCCATTGCTAGGAGTCCTCACTGTGATTCTCAATATAGATTCTCAACTATGATTCTCAACATAGATACCTTTGTACTAGGTTTCCACAGAGCCTCCCAAATATCCCCTAATTCCAGCAGTCTATTTCCACACTCTCTCTTTCCATCTTACCACTTACCTCTTGCCACTGTCCTCACGCACCCCAAGTCCATCCATAAAATTTATTTTAATTCCTCTTCCCTTGGAGATCCATATGTCCTCCCCTAGACTCCTCCTTTTTACCTAACCTGTCTGGGTCTACAGATTGTAGATTGGTTATCATTTACCTAAGGGATAATACCTCCTTAAAAGTGAATATATATCATATTTGTCTTTCTGAATCTGGGTTATCTCACTTAAGATGGTTTTATTTCAGTTTCATCCATTTGCCTGCAAAGTTCCTAGGTCATTTTTTAACAACTGACTCTATTGTGTAAATATACTTCATTGTGTAAATCTACCCCCATTTTCTCCATCATTTCTTCAACTGAGGGGTATATAGATTGTTTCCAGTCTGGCTCTTATGAATAAAGCCATAATGAACGTAGCTGAACAAATGTCTCTGTGGGAGGTTGGAGTGTCTCTTGGGTATATGCCAAGGAGTGATACAGCTCTGTCAATTCCCGATTTCTTGAGAAACCATCGTATCGATGCCCATAGTATCTGTATAAGTTTGCACTCCAATCAGTAATGGAGAAGCATTTCCTTTGTTCTATATCCTTACCAGTATGAGCTGTCACTTGTGTTATTGATCTTAACCATTCTGACAGGTGTGAGACAGAGTCTCAGAGTAGTTTTTAATTTGTATTTCCCTGGTGGTTAAGGATGTTGAACATTTCTTTAAGTGTTTCTCAGCTATTTGAGACTCCTATATTGGTAATTCTTTATTTGGATCTCTACCCCATTTTAAAATGGATTATTTGGAGGTTTTTTGATATCTAGTTTCTTTTTTTTTCTTTCTTTTTTTTTCGGTTTTTCGAGACAGGGTTTCTCTGTGGCTTTGGAGCCTGTCCTGGAACTAGCTCTTGTAGACCAGGCTGGTCTCGAACTCACAAAGATCCACCTGCCTCTGCCTCCCGAGTGCTGGGATTAAAGGCGTGTGCCACCACCGCCCGGCTGATATCTAGTTTCCTAAGGTCTTTATATATTTTGAATATTGGTCATCTGTCAAATATGGAGTTCTTAAAAGTCTTTTCCCATTCTGTAGGCTGCTTCTTGGGGTAATTTTTTCTGATTTTTGCTAAAGAAAATGCACCTTGACTGGAAAGATTTACACTGACAACAGTACACACAAGTCTGCCATCATATAGTCCCTGTTTTCCTATACAGGAGATATTTTAGACAAGCTGATTCTTGCATTCAATCAGGACTTTAGAAGCTGAGTATTTTACCAGCTCTTACCCATGAAATATTCACTGTAGCCATAGGATATAGCTATATTATGTGATAATCAATCTAGACTTAAAGTTTGCTACTATTTAGCTAACCCTATGTCTTAAAAAACTTTATTTATCTGATGAAAATGGAATACTTTATACACTAAAAGATAAATTATAAACTAAAGTATGCCACGTAAATATGTCAGAAGTGTATACAATGACTCAATCAATATAAATATTATATCTGGGAAAAGTAAGTTAGGGTGAGCATTTGCAGAATATAGAATGAAATTAACAATTTTTGTTGCACGAGTTTTAATTGGTCTCAATAACACAAACCTGGGGCCAGCTATCAGGAGAAAAGCTGGAAGATAAGAGAGACAATGGAGCAAGCCACAGGCAACTCTTAACTTATTAACTCCTTAGCAAAAAAAGGGCTGAGTTCTTGTCTCCTCTCACCTTGTATTCCTTTCTCCGCCCAGCCATATCACTTCCTGTCTATCTGTGACCTCCAGTCCTCTGTGGTTAACTAGTGACTAGTTCAGACCTCTGATCTTTAGGCAAGCTTTATTATTTAAAGCACGAACAAAATATCACCATATATTTTCTCTTTTGAAACAATTTTAAGACACAAATTTTGATACTTTTGAGGGAGCTAAGGCTGTTTTCATGAGTGTACTGATCTGCATCATTCCTAAGCTACTGAGAAGAAGAGGGGTGGGGAATGAGTGTATTTAAAGGGGTTTGGAAGGTGTACATATTGCTTCTACTCACATTTCTTAATGAACCCTAGCCTTACGACTACAATTAACTAGTGAACATTCTAAAGAAAAGGATATAGATAGGGAAGGATAAGAAGAAAGGAAGTGGAGAAAAAAGAGTGAAAGGAAGGAAGGAAGAGAGAGATGGTAGACCACTAAATAAATCATTTTTAAGTAGTGAATCAGTTTAGTGAGGAATTAGCTATGGAACTATAATAACTCTGAAAACATACTATTTAAAATAAAGAGAGAACACATACTACAAAAACTGAACACCTCTTAAATTCCGAAACAAGTTTAGTTTTAAAGTGGCCTAAAATATAGCTCTCCTCCTACGTTATTTTTAAAGTCATTTTACTACCTCTGTGTCACAAGATGGAGTCTAATTTCCTGTCTTGTGTATCAGCTATTGGATCAATACAACATGATAGAAGTGGCCACTGGGATGAAGTCCTAAGAAGCTGTACAACTTTCAATTTCTTGGAATATGCATTCTTAGGATCCATTATCCGGAGCCGAGCCACCCTGCTGGGGAGGCTGACAAACAGAGAGAACACATGCAGGTTTTTCATTCAGCAGCCCACCTGGGCTTCCAGTGTGCAGCCTTCATCAAAGAGCAGTGTGCTTAGTGACCCCTTTCGACATGCATCCCAGCCGCCATCTAACAACCGTGTGACAATTTACAAAGCACACATCCCAGGCAGCAATAGAAACCCTTAAAAAATTCTTTTACTTTAAAATTCTTCGTAGGAGATCGGTTTGTTACACAACAACAAACACCTGGGACTGATGATAAATATTTACTTTGGAGGTCAAGTAAAATCTATCTTAATTTCTCTCAGAGTTAGATAATGCTTACATTTCTGGCAAAAAATACAGCTGTCCTTTATTATCATTTTCATATTTAAACTGGTTATTTAAATCTGTGATGGAGTGAAACTATTTGGAGTCCTTGGCTAAGATATCTTTTTCTAATTAACTCTTCATTTTGTTATCATTGAACCCAAGTATCCCTTAATACTATCAATGACATTTTACCTTAGCTGGAAAAAAGGATGAGAGAGTAGGTGTTAGAACCGAGTTTTAGAGACATTAGACCACGAGCTGTGAATATATGAGGAGACAGAAAAGGACTTTATGGCATCAAACGGAAGAGGAGCAAGCAACGATACAATACAAATTTCCCTACCTTGTAATTTTGTCCACCGTCTTCATAATATTCAATGGTCACAATAAAACCAAAGTTTAGGTGGACATAATAAAAATCAACAGGTTATTTTGCTGTAGAACATAAAGTTCTATGCTCCCAAAATAATATATTTTATTCTTTTTGAATTATTTTAATTGTATCTATTTGGCTGCCTGTAGTTGGTCAATAACAAGTGAGATATTAAATGCAGAGGGTTTGTATGTGATCATTTCCATCTGAATGTATCAGTCCTAGGAGATGGTCATTCATTGAGCCTTAATTATTTGCTCAATGTACTTCCTTATCATTGATAGATCTATCATCTAGTATCTATTTGGGTAAGTATTATCTTTAAATTAAATAAAAATCTTTTTCCCATAATTCTTTTAAAAATTCATTGAAGATGATAATTCCTGTACTATATACATAGATATTTAATATCCATATGCTCCAATGATCCATACTAGTGTAACTTTTACCTTTCAGTAATAGAATGAAAATGATTTCCACATCATGAGGAAAATAACTTTAATCACTACATGGATGTAACTCTATAAATTTCTATCCTTATGTTTTTGAGAATAATTCATTTCATCTCTTGACATTTGGAAGGCCAGTGGTCTACTTTTTGATTCTTCCTTCTTATGTCCCTTCTAGCTTCTTCCCTTGACATTCTGTAATTCATTAAGTTGGGTCTCCCTAAGAATTCACTTGTTCCAAGAGAGAGTTAGGCATTAGAGAGAAAATAGACAAGCAATCTAGCTAAGCTAGTATAATGCTGAAAGAGAGATGTCCTAAAAATAGCAGTGTCATCAAGATTAATATGTCGTATTTCTGTGGTGTGTTAAATCACAGAAGGAACAAGAGAAATAAACTGCATTTTTTACCCATGCATACAATTTCAAAACAATCCAAAGCCAGTAAAATGTATTTTAAAATAAAGTGTGTTAATACTGAAACTGACTAATAAATAAAGTCACTACTCGTCCTGCAAGAGATACCATTGCAAAGCTATTCTAGAATAACTGAACCTACAATCTGGATTTATGAAGCCCTTTAGTATTACATTAATCTTTTTAACACTTGTAAAGTAAATGCTGGCAATATAAGTGTAACAGAGAACAGTTTCATTCAAGAAGGTCATATGGTAATTTGGCCTCTAAAAGTACCATAGGGACACAAGCATCCGGAAGCTTATTGGGCCCTTTTCTTCTTTTTGTTCACACAATTGTGGAAATTGGACTGTTGTATGTTGTATATACATGCCAGGAAGTCGCCACAACTTATGGCAGGCAAAATTAAATGCTGAATGATTTGTCCCATCCTAAAAAAAATAACAATTCTCTATATGGTCCATCCAATAGCATACGGCTGATGTTATTTTGGCTAGTCAGTCTGCAACACTGCAAAACCTTGGAGACTAAATGTAAAAGTAGGCACATTGCAATCCTCTGCAATATAAGGACCTCCTCTGGTAATGAAGGTGGAAAAAAAAATCAATGTTCTTTAGAAAAGTAACAACTCCCAGAGTGTAGGCCCTTCCTTGTTCCTGAAAAATTAAGGATTTTCCAAGGCAAAAACTAAAGAAAGTCTTTAATTATCCAAAGCGTTATGGAGGACTTTGTTAGGACAGAGCAACAGGGAAATCCTCGGGGTGGCAAAGTGATCAATCTTGAAAAGGGAGTTGGACAGGTCAATATATATAACACTGGCAAGCAGACTTTGATCTATGAGGGAATAACCAACTCTAACTTCCTGGAGTGCTGTGCCAGCTGCCTTGATGGGAAGAAAATGCATGTTTCAATAAGCTCCTTAGGTTGGAATTACTACACACAGCCTGAACAGTTACTTTTCATTACGGATGACAGCCAGAGAGTGTTGAGATGAGCCTCTAATCCATGGGGTGAATGTCCTCATAGAAGAAAAGATGGTCCTTGAAATTCCGTTTATTATTGCTAATGAAAAAGAAATCTGAATGAATCAGCAATCATTAGCTACTGTGGCCAGCTCGGTGCATCTGCTGGAGACAATCATCTTTTAAAATGATAATTGTGTGTTGAAAGATATAGGTGTATATCTTATTTACTTTCTCCAGTGGTGAAGGAATAAATCCCTGATACTCAGGCAGCTGAAGCAGAAGGATTACAATGTCAAGGTCAGACTGGGTAACAGAGTGAGTTCAAAACCAGTCTTGGAAATTTAGTGTGCCCTTTTCTCAAAATAGACAATAAAGTAAAAGGGGGGTTAAGGTATAACTCAATCCTCTGCAGTTCAATACTTGGGAGAGATGGCTCAGCATGCATTGTTGGACCCTAGGGTTCATTTCCCAATACTGCAAAATTAAATAGATAAGGGAACAGAAATATAGAAGGAGAGAGGTGGTAGAGACAGCACCATGAAAAACACTGTACATTAGCTGGGCACAGGAATTAATTTTAACCATAAAACAGTTATCATAGTATCTGGTCTTTGTTTTTCTATTAACTATACCAATGTACATACAAATTAAAATTCTTCTTTGTATTTTTTGAATTTGTCTTCCTATATTATTATCATTTTAGATCTGGGCACAGGCATTGCATACTTTAAGAAGAAAGTTGTACTGAATTTCTTTCAGTGTAATGTCATGTTCACTGTGTTCAGTCAAAATTAATTATTATGCCCTTTTCGTCAGGTATCATATGAGAATGATGAGAAAATTAAATAAAGCTGGAAAGTATTCCCCTCAGAATATTTATCATTTAAAGGATATGGGAAAAGATTGGCACAAAAATAGTTTAGTTTTGATTCTTACATTATTATTTGGCCCTTCATTTTCCTCAACTTCAATTGGAGGAGTAGGCTTTCCTCTTATAAGGTATACAAATATCTCTTATCCTAAACTTGCATGTTTTTGGATAACTTCTGGCTTTTTAATTGACCCACAAGAGGGAATTTCATGCATTGTATTGTATTCCTGGCAGGAAGTCCTCGGCTGGGGGAAGTCATAGATGGAAGGGTAGAACCTGATATTATCATTTTGCTCACTTACCATGTTGTCAATATGCTTGCTAGATATTTATGTTTATATAGACCTGTATTGCAAACAACCTTGGTCACATATGTAACTGGTCAAAGTGCTGACCATGAGAGACTGAGTGCACAACCCTAGACAAAACTTCTTCTCCATGACCGAGGCTCAGGAAATATTGCAGAAGAGGAGGCAGAAAGACAGCAAGAGCTGCAAGATAAGGAGGCGTATTATGAAATGCTGTCGTCAGATTATATCTATCACTCTCATGAAGTGGCAGCAACAATGGCTAACCAAACAAGATTTCTCAAGATCAAACCACTCATTTGCCCTACTGATTATTGAGAAACTATTGGCAATTGATAGTTGCGGGGAGGTGGTAGGAGTGGAGAATCATAATTTTTTTGCCTTGTTGCTGTGATAGCTTCTCAAGCTTTAGTGGATGGATCGAAAACCCTGTACTAACTAGATTTAATGGTTTTTTTTTAAAGCCATGAAGTTGGGAAGGGCTTATGTTGAAAGGTATATATAGGGTAAATTGTAAATGATCATATTTTATTGTATGCAAATGGAGACTCTCAAGAATAAAAATGTTTAAACTAAATTCCCATTTTCTTTTTCTCCCTTTTATTAAATGTAGATTTTATTATCATACAATATAATCTGAATATAGTTTTTCCTCCCTTACTCCTCTCCTCATAGTTCCTTTCAACTCCTTTCTCATCTGGACCTACTTCCTTTCTCTCTCATTAGGAAAGAACAGGCTTCTAAGAGATAACATAACAAAGTAAAATATAATAAGATAAAACAAAGCCCATCATATCAAAGTTGGACAAGACAAGCGAACAGAAAAGAGTCCTAAGGGAAAGCACAAGAATCAGAGACCTATTCACTTACACATTCAGGAGTATCATAAGAGTACTAAACTGAGCTGTGGTATATATACAGTGGACTGCAGACCTGGGGAATCCCAGTGCATGCTGCTTCAGTCTCTGTGAGTTCATATGAGCTTTGCTCAGGTGTTTTAGAAAACCCTTTTCTCCTGGTGTCCTCAATCCCCATTGTCTCCTAACTCTCTGCGGGGGTTCCCTGAGCTATGAGAGTAGGAATTTGATGGAGACATCTCTTTTAGAATTGTATGTTCCAAGATCTCTCTTTCTTTGTGTGTAATATCTGGCTGTGGGCCTCTGTATTTTGTTTCCAACTACTTTAGGAATCTGCTCTTTCAGAATACACACACACATACTTACTGCATCTTTAATTTCTCATAATCCCTTGATTACTTTCTTAGCTTATAGATTGACTTCGTCTCTTATATACATTAGTTCCTAAGGTTGTCATTACAAAGCACTGCAGATGTAATGGTTTGTATGAGACTATTATTACTTCTCAGTTCTAGAAGGTAATAACATTGCTATGATTAATTCTTTCTGTGCACTGTGAGTATGGCCTGGTCTACAACTATTTCCCTGGCTTGCAGAGTGGTGACAGATGGTACATTCTACTGTGTCTTCTCATATTGTCTATTTTCTGTGTATGTGTGTGTGTGTCCTTATATTCTCTCTTAAGGGCAGTTGCCATATGGGAATAAGGCCACAGTACTCTAGTACAGACTCATCATAATTAATTGTATCTGAAATAACCTTATTTCAAAATCAAGTCACATTTTAAAGTATTGGATTTTAGGATTTGGGTAAGAAAAGATTCTGAAGCTAAGTGTGGTGCTCATGACTACAGACTCAGCACTCAGGAGGCTAAATCAGTAAGATAACACTTTTAAGGCTATATAGTGAAATGTTGTCTTAAAAACAAAGCAGAAAAAAAAGGGGGGAAATGAGAATCCCTAATTATCATTTTAGGCTAAGGATAAAGGAAATGAGAAATTTTAGCCAACTATTTTGGGACAAACCAAACAAACACAGAGACAGTTCTTTATTTCTAGGCCTGTATCAAGCCCTTAATCTAAAACTCCAGATCAGGTGTCATGGCTTGCTGCTTACAACCCCAGCAAGTCAAGAAGCAATAAACTCTTGTCTTAGGGACTGAGCACTTATTCTAAAGTTCTGTTAGTCCATGTTGCTCTACTCTCTCCATTCTTTAATACCAATAAGTTCTAAGAAGTAACTTATGCTTTTGTCTGCACATTCTTATATTAAAATGCTAAGACTGTTTTGACATGTTTATAACTGCTACTTGGTCATACTTTTGTTGGCTCAAGACATTTGCCCCAAGAACTGGCCCTGAATTTCTGACTAGATTTGTTAAGGCACAATCAGTCTTTGTATTTTGGAGAAAACTTGGTATCTATAGTTTAATTTAACAACTGGAATATAGGAATTTTTAAAGGACACAATTTGATCTGTAATCCCTTCCTAAGTAGTCTTTTTATCTTTTGATCTGATGTCCCTCCTTTTACTATCTGATTAATGCAAAATTTCTTGAAAGTAGGTATAATTATTAGTTCTGCAGAGTTTCCTGGAACACGATCATATCCAATTTCTCTCTTTGATCTAATGGTAATATTACGGGATAGTACACAAAGAATGATGTTACACAATCATGAACAGATAAAGCTTAGAGATTTCAAATCAAGACTAGGGGTAAATAAGTGATGAAATGAGGGCATAAGTTCATGTTTTACTGACCTTCAAGTTCCAAGATGTTGCCAATATATCCTTATCCACCCACTTCCTTGTGTTGACTTTAGATCTTACAGCTTTCCATGGTGTGTGTGTGTGTGTGTGTGTGTGTGTGTGTGTGTGTGTGTAAGAGAGAGAGAGAAAGAGAGAGAGAGAAAGAGAGAGTATGTGGGAGGGTGCTAATTAATGATTCACTTTAAAAAATATTTGGTCTGTAATACCGTTCTAAAAGCATAAACAAGGTCAAAGAAGCACCTGAAAAAGTCTCAGAGAAAATTCACACCAGGCCAGAAAGGATTATGCTGACATGCTTACCAACAGCTTACCGGACCCATTGTTTGGCAAAGCCTTTCTTGACATTTAGAATAGCATTTCACTTTATAACAGAAATGTTTTAGAAATGATGTACTTCTATATATTACAAATTCTTATTCATACTAATCAATTATGAGTCCATTGCCCCCATATCAAAAAATGGAGTATCTGTCTTATAAATAGCTAATAAACCATGTTCTAATCTACAACTCCTTTTCTACCAAGATGGGAAACAATGCATCAGCCTATTTTATCTGCTACATTCACACTTTTGTATTGAATTCAGTAGTGTCTGTAGAGTGAAAAAGGTAAGTTATTTTATTTTTGTATTTGTTCTTCTCTCATATACTACATTCCAATTACAGTTTCCCCTCCCTCCACTCTTCCCAGTCCCTCCCCCACAATCTCACTTCTCTACCAGATCCACCCCTCCATTTCTCTTAAGAAAATAATAAGACTCCCAGTGATATCAACTGAACTTGACACAACAAGTTACAAGCAGACAAGACACAAATCCTCATATCAAGGCTGGATGAGGCAACAGTAGGAGGAAAAGGGTCCCAAGAGTAGGGTCATAAGAATAAGAAACAGCCTCACTCCCCCTGCTAGGAGTCCTAAAAGAAGAGTAAGCTACACAAACATAACATATATGCAGAGGATCTATCTCAAAACCATACAGGTTCTGTGATTGCTGCTTCAGTCTGTGAGTTCCTATGAGCCCTGCTTAGTTGATTCTGTCGACCATTTTCTTGTGATATCCTCAAACCTCTGGTTCTTACAATCCTTTTTCCACCTATTCTATGAGGTTGTCCTGGCTTCACATATTGTTTGACTGTGGGTTTCTCCATTGGCTCCCATCAGTTGCTTGATGAAGCTTCTCTGGTGATAATTATGCTGGTCTACGAGTTTAGCAGAATATCATTAGGAATCATTTTACTGACTTTTTTTTTCAGCCAGTCCTGCTTGTTTCTATCCTGGACCTCTAAGCTATCCAGCCTCTGGTTGCTGGCCATTCAGGAAGTATCTGATGTGAGCTCCTTCTCCGGGCATAGACCTGAAGTTGGACCAGTCATTGGTTGGGTAATCCCACAACTCCTGCACCATCATTACCCCTGCATATCTTGAAGATAGGACGTAGGTTGAAGGTCTTGTGGCTGGGTTGGCATCACAGTCCAGGGAGCTTACACCACACTAGGTTTCCAAATCATCCTCACAAACGACACCAATTCCAGTCATCTGTAGGAGAGAGTGCTGGGGAAACTATTTTATTTTTATTCTTGGTAGTTTGTATAAAACCTTCACACTCCTAAATTAGGTGACTAAGGAATTATCATTAGAGGTTCCTTAAACATAAGAAGTCATGATGAAGTACATGTTGAAAGAAAACTCATTTAAACAGTAGCCCATGTTAAAGTTAGTTTTTTATATATTATTTCTAAATGCAGATGTTTATATATGCCACAGCTCTAGGACATGTCCTGGAACAGCACATGTAAAGAAGGAACACTGTTCATCTTTCTGCTACTTCATTCTCAATATTTAACAGACAACCTGGGCTAGAGAAGATGCTCAAAAGTATTTGTTAAATTAATGAATGAGTTTGAATGCTGGTGTGCTGTTATGGAAATGGAATTTTAAAGAAAGGAGACTTGTATAGATGAATCTATATAGTAGGATACATATATAAATATATGTTTATATATACAAATATAAAACTAAATAACATAAATAATATTCTATTATGAATATTTCAAGTTTGCTCTTCTCTTTAAACTAGCTAGGGTTTTACCTATTTTATGCTCTTATCTAATCATCAATGGAATTATTAATTCTTTTATTACTTAAAATGAATTTTATTTTCCTGAAAAAGCAAGATATGTGACAGATTATACTACATAAACATTGAAGATGCATATTTACATACCTATTTATGCATATGTATGTGGTTTATGTGGCATGCACACAAAGACGATGGAAAACATGGAGAAAGAGATATCAACAGGGTACCATAGGAAATGAAAACTAAGAGAAACAAAATCCTCTCTCCACTGGAGTTATCAATCAAGAAGCCTCCTGCTGCTTTCACTATCTTCTGATTCTCATGCGAATAGCATTACAGGCTCACAGAAATGAGCATGAGTGTACAGAAAAGCAATCTGTGCAAAGAAGAATTTGCTTTTTTCTTGGACAAGCTTTTGGCCAGAAGTGAAGGGGGTTAGAAATTGATTCTGCTCTAGAGACATCACTGATAAACCCTCAGGCATTAGTTGCCCTTTCTGTCAATGAGAAGAATAAATAATGTCACAAAAAGATGTTCTCTTTGCTCCACATTCCTTAACTTGTTTTAAACATTAAAGTATCATTTTATGTTTATTAAAAATGTCTTAGTTGAATTTTGTATTTTCATTCTTTAAAATTTATGTATTAATATAGTAATATAATTATTATTTAAGTATTTGAATATGATAATTGTTATATTTTAGCATATATATACATACATGCTGTAACCAATTACTTCCAATAAAAATGATTAAATCAAGATCAACCTAACACCACAAAGACCTAAAGATGACACAGTGTTAATCACTATGTTACAAGGCATATCTACAATGTCCTTTAAAACCTCAATTCTAACAAACACTTTTTAGCCTAATCTCTTGACACTCACACAAACTTTGTAGAGAAGTAATCATTGGTCTGTTTTACACATGAGAAAATAAAGGGTATATCTAACTGATTTCACAAAAGTCACTCAAATGAATCCCTGGTCCTTGATACTAGGGTGCTCTCTCACATGCTCTGCCTGTGTTGCTCTCTAAGGAATGCTAAAAGCCTGTTGGAGAAGTCTGAGTTCTTTGTGAGAATACAAGCAACCTATGTCTCAGGAGGAATAATTTCATAGTGCACCAATGTACTCAAAATTGGGAGATCAATTGCAATCACAATCAAAGTCCAGGGAGAAATGTTTATAAGAATCAGTAAAGTCTAAATTTTATAAGCAAAGTTATATTTGAACTATAGAATTCTTTAAAAACTATGTTTATTTGCTTTTGGCACTGATGATGGAATACAGGAGCTTGTGCATGCCAGGCAAGTTCTCTACCGCTCAACTGTGCTCCCAGCTGAATGAATGAACTTCTTTAGAAAGCTCATGTTCCCTAGAAAATTCTAACTTAAGTCAGGGAGAGATATTAATGGTTTATTCTGTGTAAAATATTCATACTAAGGCATTCTTTTTGAAATTTATTGTTAGCATTAAACTGCTTAATCTTCTGGTATCTTTGCTATAATATTTTTTCAGAAGTGGTATATGGACAATACAACTTGAGCTATGAACTACAGACAAAAATCTATATTTTTCATTCACTTGAAAACTGACTACACAGGATTTTTTTCATAAGCCATTGAAAGATTGCTTAATTTACCTCCAATTGCAAGTCTCAGTCTTGATTTATGTTTATCTATTAATATTAAAAAGATAATAACCACCACCCAGAAGACTGTGGACAGCCCATTGGGAAATTGTGACAACTTTGGGCCTACCAAAAGCATATTTCTAAATCATTTGGCAAGGCCACAGCTGTGGACAAGGTCATTCCAGAGCTAAGCTGGAAGATAATTAGGATGGTCTTGCACTGCTAAACCTAATGTATCTCCGATAGATCTGACCTGGAGGAAGGAGTCAAATAAAATTATATCAGTAAGGTGGAAAGCAGATATTAGACTACCCTGAGTGTAACAAGGATCAGGTTTTCTCCAGCAACTTCAACAAAAACCCCACCTTTGATGCTGGGCCTGGCATTGTCCTCAGTGACCATTTTGTTATATTTATTTTCTGATATGAGACACAGTTGGCTATAGAAATGACTTCCAAGGAGGAGGAAGAGCGAAACAATCATGCCAGCAAGAATAACCACGTGATCCTGAGAAAAACTCTCAGGCTGTTGGGGAGTGTCTTACTTGATTCAGTCATCACATTGAGCATCTCTCTCAGACCAAAAAAAAAAGTTTAATGCTAACAATAAATTTCAAAAAGAATGCCTTAACATGAATATTTTACACAGAATAAACCATTAATATCTCTCCCTGACTTAAGTTAGAATTTTCTAGGGAACATGTGCTTTCTAAAGAAGTTCATTCATTCAGCTGGGAGCACAGTTGAGCGGTAGAGAACTTGCCTGGCATGCACATGCTCCTGTATTCCATCATACCTCAGGAGAAGGGACAGGACTCAAAGAGTCCTACCCTCTGGCAGTACATCAATAAAGTTCACATCATCCTAAAGGAGGGAAGAAGGAAGGGAGGGAGGGAGAAAAGTAGAAAGGGAAGGAAGGAAGAGGAAATGCACAAATGAGAAAATAAAAGAAATCTTATAGGAAATAAACAGAGATAATAAAATTATTGCACAAACAGTCCATGAAAGTGGTATTGAAGTTAGGTAGAGAGGCAATAAACCATCTCAGAGAAGTGAAGCAAATATGCCATAAGGACAAAACTCAACACAGGTCAGGTCTTTGCATGGAAAAGTGCATGGACCACATGAAAGAACAAAAAATTCACAATGCTTTAGATATGTCCCATAGCATAAATAAAATGTGTTCCATGAAAAATATATTTATATTTCTCATCTTTCAGCATTCCTGATTGAATTCCTTAGCAATGATTCTTGGAGGAAATAAAGACAATCTGAGATGCAAATGATGTATTAAGAAGACAAGCATGAGCTTCCAAAGAAAAAAGTAAGGAATATGAGAAGTGTTGGGGAAGGCTGCTAGTTTGTTCCTGGCCACAGAGATTTGAAATAATCACACAGAAACTATATTATATAAATCACTGCTTGACCAATTACTTAAGCATATTGTTAGATAGCTCTTTTATCTTTGGTTAACCCATTTCTATTAATCTGTGTATTGTAATGTGGGTATGGCTTACTGGCAAACTTTCTGCATGAATGTCTCTGGTGGCCACATGGCTTCTCGTTGACTCTGCCTTCTTTCTCCCAGCATTCAGTTTAGTTTTCCATGCCTAGCTCTATTCTGTCCAATCACAGGCCAAAGCTTCAAAGAGCCAAACACTGTGGTAAAGATTCCACAGAGACAGTTTTTCTGGAAATTAAAAAAACGGGGAATTACAAAACGTAAAACTCAGACAGAAAGATAATATCAAGAAGAGGAGACTATCTGCGAATCAAGAAAAGAAATATAGCAAATGATAAGATGAGCGAGAACAGAAGGAACATTTGATGGAATACTAACAAAATTCAACCTCAAGATAATGTCAGACAGCAAATTACAGAGTTTAACAAGTTCACAATGAGCAGAATAGGCTTCCAAAAGACTACACATATTTATATTGTTTTCATATTATAGCAGATCAAACACACAAAAAATATCTGAAACAGAGTGAGACAGAAATAAAATTTATTTTAGAGAAACAAATAATTAAAGCGTATTTCTCCTCAGATACAAGAGTAAGTAAAATATTTGTGCTGATAAAAGACAAAGAGCCTAACCAAATGTCTATAAACTGAAGTCATCCTTCAAAAGTGAAAGACAATAAACCTCTATAGATAAACAGAAATGGGAATAATTTGTTTCCATTAATCTGACTGAAAAGGATTTTCAAGGGAGAAGGAAAGTGATAAGGTCAGGAAATCCGATCTCCAAAAACAACAGAGGAACATTGGAGAAGGAATAAATGAAGGTAAATGAAATGCAAAGAACACTGAATATGTTCAGAGGATACTTCAAACTCAAAACTGAGGGTGGGATTCAATGAGAAAACTGGGGCAAAGACTGTAAGGGACTTCTTGCTGAAGAAGATATATAATGCCAATCCAGAATATGCAAATATGTTATCGACCATACATTAACAGAAACGCACATTAAACCTACAATGAGTGATATATTCCTTCTAGTGATAACCTAGAAGGCTAGCTAGCAAACGCTGACATGGAATGGGACTAGAGACCTTCTTCATTGCTGGTGAAAATGAAAAGTTGTATAACCATGTTGGTATATACTTTCGCCAGCTATTACACTCTTTGGTATTTTCCCGAAGTAGACAAAATGTAAATCCACTTACATGCACATACATGTTGATATCACCTTTACCCAATGAAAACAACAGAGGAACATTGAAGGACACAAATTTGAAAGAAAACTGGGGGTGGTGTATGAGGGGATTTTGAGGGATGTGGAAGTAGGAAAATTTGTTATTATGTTATAATCACAAAAATAACTTCAAAAGCAACACAGATGTACTTATTAGATATATATCCAAACTATGATCCACCCCGACTGTGAAATAATAGAAAGTAAAAAAGAAAAGATCTATTATTAGCATGTAGAAAAATCAGATTCATATTACTAAGTGAAAGGAAGCAATATAAAAAAGACTATACGCTATGTGATTACAATACATGACACTCTAAAAAAAGAAAATCAATAGAAAAAATTAAAATACATTAATAGCTGCCAGATTTTGTGGGGACGGAAAATTAATAGATACACCATGGAAGATGCTTATAGCGGTAAAACCACTCTTTAGGACACTGCAATGCTGAATAGATAAAACCATGGGGTTTTTGTTTGTCCAAACCCACAGAATTAAAACTCAAGTGTAACTATGTCCTTTGGATAATGATGATACCTTAGTATAGGTTCATCAGTTAAGATCAATATCTGTTCTGGTCAGTTGATGAAAATGAGACAGAACAAGCATGAGGGCAGACAGAAAACAGATGATAAATGTCTATATTTACCACTCTATTTTACTGTGATCCTAAATCTACTCTAAAAAGTCCTTATGTTAAAATAAAATATTAATTAAATCAAAAATCCTCTGAGGGAAATTTCATCACAGTACTGTTTGTCTTCTAAGACTAAGTGAAGAAAATCCATAGATATCCAAACGTGGACTTCCTCCATTGGTAGAATGGGTCGTATTGGACTTCTGAAACAAATTTTACAATTTAATAGCTTAAAATAGATTATATCATATATATCAATAGGTAAAAGAACATCACTGAATGTTAATGTCTCCCAAAGTGTTCTGATCTTGAATTCAAGGTCACAAAAATGGAGCACTATAGAGCAGTGGTTCTCAATCTTCCTATTGCTGCAACCCTTCAATACAGTTAGTTCCTCATGTTGTGGTAACTCAAACTCTAAAATTATCTTTCTTACTACTCCATAACATAACAGTTTGCTACTGCTCTTAATTGTGATATGAGCACCTATATTTTCTGAGGGTCTTAGGCTACCTCTGTAAAAGGGTCATTTGACTCCCAACGGGGCTGTGAATCACTGCTTTAGAGCATTTACAGGTTATTCACAAATACCAGTCTTTATTCAAGACTTGGATATTAACATCTGAAAATATGCTACACTTCTAGTATGCATGTGCAGAATGCAAATTTTGTAGTAGGTAGCCACACATGAGGCTATTTTGTATTTCAAACTTTATCATAAGCCATAGCCTGTCAAAGCTATTTTCAATGTACAGAGTCTAGTGATTTTGTTTTTTATGTAACTATTGTAGTTAGGAAAAGAATGGCATTCATAAACATTTAGGAAAAATATCTCTGTGTGGTATGAAAATTTCAAATATATTCAGAAGTTTTAAGACAAAATTTGACTTCTAGTTATTGCACAGGTTCATTAGCAAATACATTTTAATGCACATTATATTACTAAAGATCTTTCTCAAAGTTTTTGAAGCTACAGTGCCATTTGTCTCAAGGTTACAATCTTTAGAGTTTCATTGATATGCCAGATAGAACTTTAATGTGAAGCTTGATAGTGGCCAACTTGAAGGAAATACTTAATAACCTTATTTTTCAATGGCTTTTATACTATTAGACAGTCTATAATGCAAGAAATTATTAACTTAAGTTAAAAAACTAATTTATTTTACCATTTTCTATGCTTATTTTTATTAATTTGAAAATGAAAATAAAATTTTAGTCCTGAGCCATATAGAGGCGCCTCAAAAATTGGCTCGTTGGATGATTAAATTAACTGCCCCTGTATCTATCATTTCTCTCTGGTTTTATAGATCAGGGCCATATGAGGAGATTTATGTTTTGTGTATCCATCTGACATGAAAACAGCCTTAAAAACTCTACTCAGAAACTAAAATGTGTTTTGGTTCCAACTTTAGCATTCAAACTCCTCAAATTTTCTATAAATACTGCTTTTAATTAAGCCTTTGCACTTTTCTAAGTAGCAGTCACTCTTTTCCTCAGTGTTATTTCTGAATATTTTGCACTATTGTTATTATGCATGCCTTTTCAATTCCCTTTGTGAAAAAAACTACTATGTATTTTATATTCCTGTCCTTGATACCTTCCACAAAAACACTTTTAAATTTCAAGCAGAAAAGAATTGAAAATGTAAGGTTGGTTATTCGTTAGCAAACATTCTCATGGGTTCTAATATTTAATATTCAGGCAAGAGTCTTGAAAGATGGCTCAGTGAACAAAACCCTTGCAGTGCCACTGTGAGCACTTGAGAGGCAGAGACAAAGAATTCCTGGGGCAAGCAGAAACTGGAGGAACTGGTTAGTTCTGTGTTCCCTGATAGAAAAATCAGACTCCCCATTCTACCAGAGACCACACAGACTGCAAGGAGTCCAGGTAGGCTGCCCAACTTGCCAGCTCTCTCACTATCTCGGGGTCGCTCCTCCCTATCCCCAGTGTTGCACCCTCCTAGTTGCCATGTGCAGCCTCTAACTGGGACAGAAACTCCCTGCTCTACCAGAGAGCACACAGACCAGAAGACAAGAGAGAAAACAGAAACCAAGGAACAAAACACCCATGCAACAAAGACAAACTCAGAAACTGACTTCTAGATCTATATTACCCCAAACTAAGATACCTAGAGGTCTCCATAAGAACACAAGAAACAACAAACAAGGCAATATGACATCAACAGAATGCAGCTATCCTACTCTTTCAAACCCTGAACATTCCAACACAGCAGAAGCACAAGAAAATACCGTAAACACAACTTTATGAAAGTGAGTGAGGTCTTTAACAAGGAAATGAACAAATTGCTTCAGGAAAATCAGAAAAATAAAAACGAACAATTAGAGGAAATTAATAAATCCCTTAAAGAAAGGCAAGAAAAAACATACAGTTGAAGAAAACAAAACGATTCACTACCTGGAAATAGAAATAGAAGCGATAAATACAATACAAACTGCAGGAATTCTGGAAATGAAAAATATAGGTAAGCAAACAGGAAACACAGACGTAAACATCACCAGCCGACACTGGGAGGTTGTGGTTGGTGCCTTTAATCCCAGCACTTGGGAGGAAGAGGCAGGCAGATCTCTGTGAGTTTGAGGCCAGCCTGGTCTACAAGAACTAGTTCCAGGACACTCACCAAAGTTACACAGAAAACCCTGTCTCAAAAAATTACCGACACAATACAAGAGATGGAAGAGAGACTCTCAGGCTCTCAGGCATTGAAGATACAATAGAAAAAAACAGATGAATGCACCAGTCACAAAAAACATTAAATCTAAAAGGCTCCTGACATACAACATTCAGGAAATCTGGGACACTATGAAAAGAAATCAAATGTAGGATTAATAGGAATAGAAGAAAGAGAAGATTCCCAACTAAAAGACCCAAAGTCTCTCAGTTAATATTTATGTTGCCTTTGAGGTTTCTCCTGAATTATTTAGGAAGATGGTTCATTCATTTTTTCTATACAGAAAGGTTTGTTTCTTATTGTAAAGCCAACCCTTTTACATTTTTGGTAGCAATTTAAGGATGCTCATCACCTCAAGGAGACATGAGAAATTAGGACTCAAAAGTAATTCCACTTTAATATAACTGATACCTTTCTCTAGTTCATAGAAAATGTTACAGCCTTCACATATGTACTGTACAGAGCAAGGGAAAAAGTTAAGGCTTCTTACATTCCTCAGTTTAAGATGCATGAAAAGAGATTATCATTTGTAAAAACTGTCCACTAAAGAGCGTTCCAGAAATGTGGTACCAGGATGTAAGGCAGTTGACAACTTCCTGCTATATGTAACGCACCGTATACCACAATCTTACTATCATCATTTGATTGTAAATTATCCCTAGTAATCACAATCCATGGTGGAAATGAGAGGTTTTTAATGACACAGACACCTACACACATGGTATACACACACAGATACATACATACAGGCACACACACATACACACCATATACATAAAAAATTAAATAAATTTTAGAAAGAAAATCTCATGACATTTTGCAAAGGATCATAATAAAAGCAAATTTCCTACTTTTTCTAAATTTGAGCAGCTCTGTACATTTTTTAGTTCAGTAAATATCTACTAAGTGCCCTGGTCAATTAAATAGTAGACGTATGTCATCCTTGGTTTTTTCATGACATTAGCATACATATAAATTGACCATCAAATCTGGTTGACATATGTCCTCATATCCTCTGCATGCTTCCTTGTGCCTTCTTTCTCATGAGGATGAGTTTAGTAGCCTCCTGTAGTGACTCTTTCTTACCTATTCTCTAAAATTCTTTTTTAAACTCAATCAGAATTCTGTTAAACAGCAGATTAGAAGCACACATTGGCTTTCCATTTTCCTCATGTTAAAGCTAAAATTGAAAAAGTTTATGTAAAAGAATATGCTATCCTTCTCAACCCTACCTCTGACACTTTTGCTTTTAAATTCCACAACTTGTAGATCTTTCCAGTGTATGTACCTTTTGTCGAGTCTCTCTTGTCTAAGTATGCCTGTCTTCTCACAATAGCGTCATGCAGACAGCCCTTTCTCTTCGTGGATGGCCCTGTTCACTTTCCACAGCTAACCGCACTTGCTACCTTCTCATCTCAGAGGATGATTAGGTTCTCATCTACTATGACTTGAATGTGCCTCCAAAACATGAATTTGATACTTAATCCCCAGTTAAATCTTGACTGCTGAAATCTGTAGAGTTTGGGACTTTTTCATGAGGGCTCTAAACCTATCGATGGATTAATGTTGTTAATCTTGGGAGTGAGTTTCATAGAAAAATTGCAAATGAATTCAGCTCTCTTGACCAGTATGGTGTCTGTCATCTTTTTCTGCCACATGGAGTGATGTGGCAAGCAGGCCCTCACAATATGAGTGTCTACCAACTATGGACTTGCCAGCTTCCAAAATTCTATAAAATAGTAATAATAATAATAATTTATCTAACATTTCTAATACCTAATCTAAAATATTTTGTTATAATAGCTTAAATTAGAGACACATTCCAGGCCACATCAGATAGGATTCCTATTGTAAGTACCCCACATTTATAATTCAATACAAAAATTATTTTATTGTCAACATGTTAGATCATTTCATTTCTATGTTATAAGCCTATTGAGAATGGCAATTGTTTCATGTTTCACCAGTATGCAGTGATACATATTACATAAGTAGCATAATGCCTATACATCCATGGGCACTTAATGATTTAATAATTTCATGAATTGCTTACATAAGTATACTCTCACATGGAAGACAGAAAGGCCAATAAAAATAGTCTCTTCATACTATTCCTTCTGTCAGAAGAGCCACATCTCTTAATTTGTGTTTGTTTGTATTAATCCTATTCTAAAGAAATATTTGTGACATTAATTACAATGGCTGGTGATTTGATTTAAAGCTTCTGCCTTTACACTTACTCAATTCTGGGAAAAAAAAAACAGCGATATGTTATTCAAATGTCCAAACCACATGACTCTGCAGATGGTAAAGTTTCTTTAAATTGCTTCACTAAATTTTGTCAGGTTTGCTAATAAACACTCAATGTATTTTGTCTGCAATCCTTGCATTGACAGGCTGGTGATATACGAGTTCACATTATTCATTAAAGTGAATGTTATGGGATTATGAAATCGCCATCTTTTGTAAACATAATTTCAGAACATATCTCAGTGTTATCTTCACTATGCGTATAAAAGAACATTTAGGAATTATTAATGTGAGCATAGGATAAAATGCATTGTTAGTCATTGATTGAGTTTGATGTGAAAGCAACACAGCCAACGCTCTCCATATTTACTATGGACCTCCACACCACTGTTCCACAGGAAGCAAGACTTATTGTCAGGAAAAAATGAAGTGGGGCTTTGCTTGTGCTGTAATGCTGTAAGAATGCCCCTCTCCAAGTGCTGGATAAGGTGTAAGAAAAATGTAGCAACAGTTATATGGATGACTGTCCTCATTTCTGAAGATGACTGACCAATAACAGGTAATGGAGGAAACAGTAAAAGATATCACCCTTAAATAAGTATGAGAAGATATCACTCTGTATCAGAAACCAAGGGTACTCAAAGCATGGCCAGTTAATACCATGACACAGTAAAAAGTGAATTGAAATGTCCCTGGGGACACAAGAAACCGACCATACATAGCACAATGATCTGCCCTTCAGTCCAGACCAAAACAAGTGACTCTTGATAGGTAATCATGTTCTGTTGTCCAATTTCAGTTATTTTCATGGATTTTAGCTTTTGAAATGCCCTGGTGTTACTGAAATGATGTACTTTGTGACAGATTCTATTATTGGTTTCTCTTACATTCATGTTAAACATTTTTTTTTTCATCTCTGCTTCAATAGCATACGATATACAATTTCTTGATTAAGAATGTGTTCTGTTCCAGGGGTAAGGGAGGCAATGCTCTCTGTTCTCTTGAATATTCTATTATTGTTAGAAAAAAAGAAAGTTTTCGAGTGTTTAATAATATTGTCCATAAGGGAAGGTATAATTATATTATTGACAGCTTACCATACTGACAACACTGTGTTTATGAAATAATCAGGGGAACAGGGTCCACCTGAATACATAGCAATAGTGTGATATATAAAATAGTAATGATACCCTAATAAGTATTATTGTCAAGGCTTTAAAAGTAAAAGCATGTGTTCATGAAGGAAAATCAGAAGAACTGTAA